>OX376372.1:219001993-219026511 GCA_947369275.1 Nemotelus nigrinus
AATACACATTCCGCCTAGATAACGGGAATTCAAGAATACGATGTCGGGCTTTCCAGAAAATTCTGTATTTAAAGCTATAAAGCTGAAAGCTCAATGTTCTTGTGCATACCGTGCCAGCATAGGACATCCAATGTTAAAAGGAAATGAACCGGATATGGAATGAACTGTAATGCTTCCATGCATTATACACACGGATTAGAGTAAGTTTACTCATTAATTTTCCCGTTGAATATAATCGCTCATGCACTATATAGATACTATGTTCAGACGTGTTTGCGGATGTAAAGTGTCTTTTTTGCTTATAAACTAGTCGGTTGATTCATGTTTGGTTAGGCCTTTAGATTTACTTAAATATTTTGTCCTATATGAAAACAATTACCAATTTTGATATTTCGAGAACTAAATTATGACAACGCGTTAATAACAAAAAAAAATCATTGTAGGACACAGTTTGGAAAGCTAGATTTATCAGTTTGCCAAATTAACCTTTTTATAATATGGTATAATCACAACATATCACCTTATTACATTTAACAGTACGACGAAAGTCCTTAAAGCGGCCCACAGACACGGAAACCTGGGTCGCCGACTTGCGATATCTGAGAACAAATTAGATCTTTAGACTTGCCCACAGTGGTCGCAGATATCGCATATCTGCAATCATGTCGACGACCAGATCTTCGTATCTAATTCGCTCTTAATGGATTAGCTACTAATGACAGCTCTAAACCTTTGTGCTATGCACATATATCTTTCAAGCAGACGTTTGGCAGCCTCGAAACTTATTTCCAAATGATGTGGGTCGACGCGAGGAAAAAACATGAAAGGAGATTTTAATATAAGGAAGTGAATGAGTCACCTGATATTCTCGCGGTGGCATCTCAAAATTCTCTTTTCGAGGTCGTCTTTCTGCTGCTGCTGGGAATTTGCCAGAACCACAGGCCCAGGACTGTTGCTTATAGATGTCACGCAAGTTGCATCAAAACCACATACATATGTATCAAGCTCTTCACTTTGTTACATCTTCCGCGCGGTAATCTACCGATCTCGCATTTTCAGTAGCTACTAAAATGTCACAAACGACAGAGTTTTACTTGAAATAAACAGTGAAAAATGGTTTCATTGACACATGCAAAACCATCGGCGCACCAAGTCCGTTTCCCCGCAATATTTTTGTCGTATAAAAATCCGCTAATGACCTGCCAATGAAACCAATTCTACTTCGTGTATCACTTGCGAATGTCGCGAAGATCATTCGGCAGACAAGTAGGGAACAGCAAAATAAATACTGAGTGAACGCTTCTCACACCGCAGCGTAGATGGTGCCCGAAATGTAATACTGTTGTTTCATGATTACTGGCGTTGATAAATTTTGTATGGCAGGTGGCCGGCGCGGTCAATTTACGTGTTAACTTTCTGTTGTTTCTAAATCTACACGTTGCAAAACAAGTCACCGGGATTGTTAAAACATAGGATCTGCATTTTTTCGAGACTCTATAGTTACGCTGCGACATTAATTTCTAGCTTTTTATGAGGCACTTAAAGTAGTAATCCTATCTTTCAGAACCAACCAGACGGGTTGCCCGACACAGATAACTGCAAGTCAAGATATTTCATCATAACGTATTCAGCCGAAAAGTGTCGTTATTTCTTATCAGTATGCTTATAATCCACAAAATATATGACTCAGAGAAGCCCTGGGCGGATTAACATGCTTCAATTCAACACGAATTGGTGAAAATACAAAAAAAAAATCGTCGGAGCAGTTTCTCTTCAATCCCGCCTTCTAAAAACTTTTGTTCGTTGAGTCGTGTAAATCCAAACTATGTAACATTGCATATGTATTTCTCGGGCAACACCAGCTAAAGAATGTCGTTTCCTCCGCAACTTGCCCAGCTTCGAGCAAAATACTTGCTTGATGAGTCAGAGATCGCATTAATCGATGTGCACCCATGGATAGTTACACATTTATAAACGTAGAATGTGCATGGGTGTACCCGACCAAAGGCGTCCATAAACTTCATCTGTAAAATAATTATTCAATATTTAAAAATTGTAATATGATTCTCGATTTCCGCTGTCGGAAAGTGTCATAACCTCTAAAGCAGACTAACGGGGTTCAGGGTTGCCCAGCCAAAGTGTGGGGAAAAATAAGTGGCTCAACTCCTATTTTGTAAAAAAAAAACCACTTTGACCTTAATTGCGCCAATGCCACAGCGTAAGAAGTTAGTTCCTAACCAGTGTCACAGCGTAAGAAGTTAGTTCCTAACCAGCGTCAAGCGTGCGGACTCCGTATATGTATACGGTCCAAAAATCCAGTGATCTAACCTGAGATTGTATTGTTGGTCAGCCTGGAAAGTTGGAAGAAATCGTATGGAACAGAAAGAAATGCAATATACGATTCGACAACTACATACTCAGGCTAGATTTTTCGCTGCTCACATACGGCTCACTCTCGCAAAATATACTAGCGCACTCTCAGGTTGCTTTGACAGATAATGCATTGCGTAAATGGAGGCGCAATTTCAAGGTCAAAGTGTTTTTTCTGGAAAAGGGAAGGAGTTCACCCACTTATCATTCTATACACTTTGACTTTACTGTGGATTAGGAACTACTTCTTATGCTGTAGTAGTGAGCTACGTCAATACAACGCATCTAAGCGCAGCTCAAGTTGAAATGATTTCAACTTTTACGCAGACAAGCATTTGACATTCACGACGGTGGAAAGTTGAAATTCGATTTGAATTTGAATTGAAATTTCAATTACATCGTTAAATAAAAGTGAATTTAATGGGTAAAATCGTTTGAATTTCGATTCCAGGAAATGAGTTGAATTGTAATCTTGAAATTGTCGGCGGGCGTTTGACATTTCGGCGCGTTGTAGTGTAACCCGTGTAACCACACGATTTTGTTCGCTTCCGAAGACCACCGTTGTCTGCGGTAGGCAGCGTTGACTGTAACTCAGCCATCAAAGTTGAAACGATTTGAACTTGCACTGCGCTAGTAGGCTGCACTACGTTGTAATGTGGGAAATATATATTGGCCGAGACCAGGCGAGCCGAAGTCAGACGAGACCGCGAACATGTGGACGGCATTTGACAGCTCGTCCGAAATCGCTTTGGCTCGTGCTCAACATCCATTCCGATCGGAAAGCGGACGAGCGCCTCTGACACCTGTCAAAGTCGCTTGCCTGGACCGTCCACACACTCGGCTCGCCTGGGCTCGGCCAATATCTATTTGGCACATAACGGGTGAATGTCACGACTACCGGTCAGTTAAAGAAATTATTTTCAAAAATGTAGAAAATTAAAGTGTTTTAAGTGTACGTTGCCTCTTTGATAGCTGCGTTTTATTTTCATCCAGAGTGTAGTAGGTATCCTGGATGCATAATAAAACGATCCAGAGTAGCACGCGAGTTTTTTTCTGTCAGACAGTTGTCATTTCAAAATTTGAGCTGTCATATAACCAACGCCGTTTTCAAATGTATGACTATTTATCCTGGTTGCCAGGGTGACATGGACATTTTTGAAAATTCCAACTATTCCAGTTGATATGACTTTTCGAAATACGTTCCACAGAGAGCACGAGTGCGAACTCCACTGAATTCACAAGTGTTTGTACTCTGGATGTTGTTGTTTCTTGTGCAAATCGATATCCTGCACTACTCTGGATGTATAATCGTTAAAGCAGACTAACGGGGTTCACCGCTGAAGCACACTGCGACGCAGCCAGGCGCAGCCAGGCGCAACCAAGCTGTCAGTTGAGTTGACTATATGGGTTTTCCATAGCAGCGAGCACACCAAGTCGCAGCTATGCGCAGCCAGGCGCAGCTCAGGTCGAAATAGATTCAACTTTTGTCGTGGCGAAGAGTTGCAATCAGCTGTAATTACTTGAGAAACGCGCGGGATTTGAAATGTATGCGAAAATGTAAATAGAGTTGATTTTATATTACAAAATTTTTGAGGAATTCGAAAACAATTTTTATTGGTAATAGCTTAGATAGTTAAAAGTAAAATAAAAAGATAGTTAATAGCAAATTAGAAAGATAATTAATAGCAAATTGAATATAGTAATTTAAAATACTTTATTAGTCTAGTTGGTAGATTACTGACTTCTTGCTTGTGGGATCCCTGATTCGAATCCAAGTTCGGACGAAGGCCCGCGAACCAAGCTTTGAGTTCACCTAGCTCTAATTAGGTACGTGGTTAATATCAGGGGTAAAGTGAGTCGTCGAATTCCACACTCGTATTCACATTGATTGAAAAAATTGTAAAGAATTATTTCAAAATGCAGTCAATTAAAGATGCAGTGTTGGATAACGAGGTGACAATAAAGATGCTGATAGCCCAAGTGAAGGAGTGTCCGATTATTCATGATAAGGCTACAGGCGGATACAGAGATGTCGCTAACATCAACTGAAAATTCTTCTACATCACTGACACTTAAGCCTGAATTACATTGGAATGCAGTGCAGTGCAGTGCAGCACAGCGCAGCCCAGTTTCGAAGCAGTGCACGCATTGCAAAGCACATTGAAAGCAGTGCAGTGTTCTGATAATTAATGTCAAATCAATTTGTGGAGGTTTGATATTTAGGTTTTCTGCATCTGTTTTTCGTCCATTTACAATTTAATGCCTGGAACGGCATTTCCGCCTCAATTCAAATGGTTTTTGCCCGGTCAACTACTCTCAAACGAATTTCAGCTGATGCAGTCTGCAGCGTTTTAGAAATTAGCCTAAAAGATGCAGTGCAGTCCGCTGCACTGCACTGCACTGCAGTTAATGTGAATTGCCACATGCAATTACATGAGTTCTAAATTTCAGTGCACTGCACTGCACTGCACTGCAATCCAATGTAATTCAGGCTTTAGTCACGTTGCAGTGTAACCAGGCGATTTCGTTGGCTGCGCTTGGTCACTGATGGCTGCGCCTCGCTGCGTCGAGTGTAATCAATGCCTTCTAGATGTACGGGCCGTAATGCAGAATGATGACGTCAGAGCATCGGGACAAATGTCGCGAAAAACACACGTAGTCTTATGGGACGTCCGCGGGAAAATGTTAATTGTACGGGTTGTGTTAAAGTGAGTGAAATGAAAACTAAAGTGGTTTATGCAGAACAGTGCTAGTGAACAGCTAAAACACAAATTAATGCGGTGCGTGCGGTATAATGTGCAAAATTCGTTACGAAATGTTTATCGGTTGGTGTTAGGTTATGTGATGGTTCGTGTCGATTTACTGTCGCGATACAATTAATTGGTGCAAAGTGTACGTTATGACTAAATATTATTACTACAACGCGTCCACGCACAAAAAACTAACGTTTTATTCATATTGTAGCCAAAAAACCGCAAGTGAAATCTCCGTGTACATCGGCACTGCCTCGTGGAAATGTCAAATTTCCTAAACTCATGACGTCACATCGAGAACGATTACGTAGCCTGACGGCCCGTACTTCTAGAAGGCATTGGTGTAATTCAGGCATCAGGGTTGCCCAGCCAAAGTGTGGGGAAAAATAAGTGGCTCAACTCCTATTTTGTAAAAAAAAACCACTTTGACCTTAATTGCGCCAATGCCACAGCGTAAGAAGTTAGTTCCTAACCAGTGTCACAGCGTTTTCAAATGTATATTTGTATATAAATAAAACGCGCCTGATGTTCTAATTAATGAAGTTAGAGTACAAATCGCGCAGGAACTACGTTAAAATTCTGTAAATATTTTCCTTTTAATTTGACATCTGAAAAAAGGTGTATTCTTCCATTGAAATGCGAAAATTGACTTTTTACAAGGGGATTATGTGTCATATCGGGCAACTATACATGATTTAAGAATAAATGACCTAAGGTTGATGGTCATTAGCGATATCCTTAAAGATTGATAATTTGATCATTTAGTGGTAATTAGTCCAAATTACTATATGACACACAACATTAATATGATCAGACAAATGATAATATAGTCTAGGCTCTAAATATAGCTATTATAACTGTAGCTGAAAAGCGTAGCTAACTTCAACAATAAAAAAACTCAAGAGTCTAGAAAACAATTTCATTTCAGTTTCATTCCGACACTTTCAACCCATATTTAACAATAAGTATAAATTGCAAAGTTTTTAAGTTCAATTCATTCCTGTGTTTAGTATTCACAATCGAAAATTGACTAAAAATACGTTCTTAATAATTGTTTTTTTTTCTTTGTACTAATATGTTTTTAATAGAAGTTTTATAAAATCTTCATCATTAACTGAAATTATATTATACACAGAATATTGGAAAATATTTCGCGTATTTTTAGTATTATCAGGCAATTAATTTCTATTAAGCTTTTTCCCCCTCATCTTATCTTTATATTATATTGTTACCAAAAATAATGAAAAGCTTAACTACTTTCTGTTCAAATTTATTGTTACAAGCGTAATCATCTAATTCCAATTTCAGATAAAACGTTTACTGTATAACCTTCAATAAATCAACAAATTGCATTCAGGAAGTTAGTGGGTTCAACAGAATTGCTTGTAATTTTTTTTTATCATAATAGAAGCGTCTTTTAAAACAGGAGATATAAAAGGTTAATTTCATTGTTATACTCCTTATAAATAATTTTTGCTAAATAATATTCTTCCGATGTTTGGCTTTAGCTCTAACCACTGACTAATGATCCTTGATACTGATGCCTCTATTGGCAACCACCTTAAGGGTAAACTTCTTTTAAGAATAATGTTGCATAAACTGTACATGAACAATAAGAGTTTGAATGATATATGCGTTAACGTATTTTGTCTATAATACCCAGTGATAATACGGCTCTAAAGCTTTTCCAAATAGAGAAAATTTGATACTGGAATAGGACCATTTTGGGGATAAAGCCTCCGAAAGCAGTATCAAATGGAATTGTATTTTTTGATGGTGAGACAGTCAAAAATTGAAATTTAACTAATTCAAACCGCTTTGTTGTTTTGTACTTTAACAACTCACCGAGGTAGAAAATTTGCGATTATGTAATGCATAATTGCGAAAAATATATAGTATATATTAACAATTTTTCGAACAGAAGAGATTTCTGCATGATGAAGCTTACCGAAAAAAAATAAGTGCTATTGTATCTACCCAAAACATTAGCGTACCTTGGAATTTGATGAGAATATTTTCAAGCATTGAGTGTTTTAAATATTAGTAAATTAGCGAAACTCAATGCAATCAAAGCAAAAATTTAAATCATTCATAATCTATAAATTATTAGCTGAATTTATAGCCAAAAGCGAAACGAACCCTTTTATAGCTAAGCAGGTTCTTTTCATAGCTACATCTAGCTACAATGTAGCTCAATTGACATCAGTGTTGGTAGAACATTTATTCAAAATTCACAAAATCTCTCTATCAATGTTTCTAGCGATTCCTATGCGCTAGAGTTTTTTTCTTCTTGAAATGCTTTATTAGCATTGGCGCTTATAAAGCCGACTGGAAACTGCACCGGCTGTCTGCATGCGTGTTATTTAGTTCGAATCTAGCGGACGACGATCAACTATAGTTGTGTTTGGTTTCTCTGTTAATAAGTTGTAGAACTAATCATTTCAAACCCGTTCACCAAAAATCGCCAAAAGAAAACATTCAAGTTCTTTTTATTTGTCGTATATTTATATCATTTAATTATAAAATAATTTTCTTACATTATATTTAACTAAAAAAACAGTTGCTTAGTAAAAAAAAAAATTGATAAAAGTTGCAAGAGTGTTCAATATCATGATGAATTTTCGTTTCTGTTTCTGTCTTACACATAGCATCGTTTGTTTATAAAAAAAATCTATATTAAAAGTTAAAAACCATACATTACTCAAAAGCTTCCATATTAAAAGTTAAAGGAAAATCCCGTTCAATTTAAAATTCATCTGCTGAGTTGAATTTGCAAATACGAACTTTCATTTTAAATTAATGACGCTAAGCTCTGTAAAAAAGGGCAGGTGTTTTAACATTTTGTTAATGGCATTTATAAAAGATCCATTATGCTGAATTGATTCCTTACAAAGCTGTTTGTAATAGAGACATTTCAACAAATTACATGCATTCAAAACTTTGTTATATATAGCAAAATTGAATTTTTAAGGAACACGATATGTATGCATTCGTCAGTTAAACATATGAAAAAATCGACAAATCTTCCCTTTCTTACAGAGAAATGTTATTTATTGTTATAGGTTTTGAAAAGTATGCATATTCGTATGCACAAAAATATAAAGCATGCTCATCAAAAATAAATTAATGGATACAGAATAAAGTATGTTTGAAATTCTTGCTTCAGTAACACACTACAGACTTCGATACACATTTATGTCATGAAATTTTTTACTTGGTTTGATCGAACGCAATCGTTTTCCATTTGTTTCAATGGAATTGGTAGATTATTTGTCTCAATTTTAGTTGATATTTGTTTATAATGTGAGAGCATAAGGAAGATGACAAAACTAATTACATTATCTATGGTGTCGAATATATCAACGACTGAAGTTAAGATACTAGTGAAGAAGGAGGCCGATTGTGTCCAATAATTTATAGATACATACAACACATCTAAAAATATTGATTAAATAAGTATGCGATTACTAAGCTATCAAATAGCGACTAAACTCGACTCCATGCCCCCCATAGCCGTTGCCGTTAGATGTTGGGCTGATATGTTTGTGGTTGTGTGTTTGTTTTTGCGGGTGTTTTTGTGATTGAGTGTTTGTTTTTGGGGCTGCTTTTTGTTTGCTTGCTTGTTTATTTTCAGTGTATTGTCTTCTCGTGTATTTTTTGTACGTTTTTGCTCGTTATTCTTCAATTTTTGACCCCTAGTAACAGGGCCCAAAACTTGAAGAAAAATGCCTAAAAACTTACAGACACTAGACGAGAAGACAACGAGATGATAATAAACAAGCAAACAAACAAAAACACTCTCAGTACCAACCAGACATCAATCGGTAAAATTTCCTAACGTCTATCGAGGTCACACAGTCGAGTTTTACCCTAAATGTTCTTGGCTATTCTTTTATATTGATTTTACTTATGAGAGCTGAATTAAAAAGCTTACATTCGATTTCCCCTAGTGTGTAAAATGCTATTTTGTTCTGTTTACATTTTTTACTTACCATTAAAAGTAATCTGAATTTGGAATCATCCTTCGATATGAGTAGATGGAAGAGTTGAAATAAAAATATTTTGCTAATATATATTTGCTTTTAGGCGCTGAAAGTATAATAGAGTTCCCTATCTGTTTGCAAACAAAGTTCATCGCCTTTGGTTATCATTCCAAAAATTAATCTAAACTTTTACAAAAACAATAAGTGTCTGTGTGTTGTTTCTTAATGTTTATTGTGACTATGAACACTATCGCTGATAGTAGATAGAATCATGAGTTTCACTTTGCAACTCCTATAGAAATTAAATGTTACCACAAATTACCATTATCATTTTTACTCATAGTTTCAGGCGAAAAATTCACGATTATTTCCATTCTTTGCATAACTATTCAGTGCAGGACTTCTCTTTGGTTCATCTAACGCATATGATCCTTCATCTTTTTTCCTCATTCGATACACGATAAACATAACTACTAGAATTGCACATAGTAGACCAACTACTGCTCCGCCAATTACAGCTGAAAATACATAGGTTAGTTAAAAACTAGATTTTATACACAAGTGATTTTTCATTTTATCAAAAGCTTATAGTAACGGCCTCAGGAAAATAAAACAAACTTTTAAACAGATATGTGTCGCCACATCTTTCATATTAAAAGGTCAATCACAGGCAGCTCATAAACATCATCGTATAAGAAAACTAATTGGGTGCAGTTTCGTCAAATTATGGATAATCTAATCAGCCTTGATTCTATTAACTTGGCACTAATTGAATCCGGGGAACAAGTAGATCTTTTGCGTAACTCATTGTACGATAACGTAACAGTTGGGCTGAAAGTCCGTAGGCTAACATAGTAAAGCACATTTTTTTGGTAAAAATCTATTTTTTTACTCAATATAGTTGCCTTCGAGAGCAACACAACGATTATACTGCCCTACTAAGCGCAAAAGCGGCATCTCAATGAAAACGAGTTTCGAGATAATTGAAGTTTTGTAAAGGTAGTAATATTGATATACCTCTAATTCCCTTAGTAACTTAACGTAAAATTGAGATAGACGACAAGGAACTGGGTTCGTTTGGAGCTGGTGGAGGATTCTCCTCACTCCACTTTTCTCGGTGAGCGATCTTCCGCTCTTGGATATATCGGGTTCTTAGTTTTAAAAACCTTTCTTAAGGTGTTTTCCATATGTTTTAAATAAGATACCATTAAAAGGATAAGTTCATTAGAAGCGTATTGTTTTAGGCTTTCTAATGTTATAAAAATCAATTTATCAATTTTTTTGAGATACCGCTTTTGCGCTTAGTAGGGCAGTATAGCGGTCATACAATTTTTCGATACCATTTTTATAGTATAATTTCTCTTTAGCCTCAAAATAGGACTCAGTTTCGGCGATTACCTCTTCATCAGTGCTGAATTTTTTTCCAGCGAGCTCTGTTGAGATCTGCAAACAGGAAAAAGTCACTGGGGTCAGATCTGGAGAATATTCGAAGCTCAATTTACATAACTTTGCCATTGTTTTTATTGATTTGTGACACGGCGCATTGTCTTGATGAAACAACACTTTTTTCAAATGAGGCCTTTTTTGTCATGATTTCATCTTTTAAACGCTCCAATTCACGAGCAGTCCATCAGTCCAAATGGCCTGAGGCCAGGCCAAAATCTCACACTCAAGGAACCGAATTGGATTTCCAATTTTTGGCTCGACCGTGTGTGGGGAAATAGTAGGCCGAGTTTGGACAATCCATAAAATGGACTAGTCGTGTGTGTTGAAGCCTCAGTCCAAACAACGTGGCAGTCTTGCCTCACACGCTGACCTGTGACCTAGTTTCAAAGTGGCTTAGGATTAGTTAAGCTGCGTTGTATACTCGCAGTGGATTGATTTGAGATAAGTCGATCCGATCACGAAATTTTACTGGATTGGATCGACTTAGGCGTTAAAAGACCCGGATCGAGGGATTGAGGATTGAAAAATTCGAAGCCCACTTGAGTTCTATTCATATATGTGACGTTCCGATGCGATATACTTCACTTTAGTGGAACTAGCTGAATTTTATTCCGTTAATCCAGTCGCACCAAAAACCTACTTTGAAGTTTCATTTCAATCCGTTCCAAGCCAAGTCAGTCCAAGTCGGTCCTGGTAATATTCGCGGCTATTGACTGTTTCTGTGATTATTTCATTCAGTCGAAAAATTCAGCATAATGGATAGTGGCGGCTATGATTTTGGTTTGGAAGTTATCGAATAATATAGGTAACATGAATGTATATTATATTATTTGACCCAAAGCCTGTAACCGTTTGCTAAGTACCGCAAAGTAGCGGCCAATCTTTCGTGAAGAGTGATAGTTTGACACATATTTGTATCCTTTCGTTTGATAAATGGGGTGACCAACTGTAGAAACGTGTTATATGTCGTATCATCCATTCTTAAATAAATTTGCCAATCAGAAGGCTCAAATGTGAGTTCTTTCACCAAATTGACGTGACTCATTTGTTTCCGTTTGGCAAGCCATCCTTTTATGGTTTTCGTTTCTTTATGTAGATGCAAGTTGCAATTGCAAAAAAACTCCCCCATATGCTTTTTCATTAATAGATTCAAAATAAGTTTATCTTTAGTTTCATAAGTTTTCTAAATTAATGACAGAAAATGGAATGGACTGACTAGATCGAGGCTCTATCGTGAGTGGCGAGATAAATTGGACTTAAACGAACGGACATATATATATATATATATATATATATATATATATATATATATATATATATATATATATATATATATATATATATAAATATATATATATATATATATATATATATATATATATATATATATATATATATATATACAAATATATATATATATATATATATATATATATATATATATATACAAATATATATATATATATATATACAAATATATATATATATATATATATACAAAAAAAAAAAAATATATATATATATATATATATATACAAATATATATATATATATATATATATATATATATATATATATATATATATATATATATATATATATATATTTCTTCTTCTAAAAAACGGTAACGCTAAAAACAACGCAAAGAACGAAGTATTTCAATAATTCAATCAAGAATATATCTGTTTTACGGGCCCGCAAGCTAAGAGGAAATGCTTTTCCAGTTAAAAATTAGTCAATAGAAACTGCTTAGTGTTTGAGCAGACATAGGCAACACTGATTGTTAGGCCACAACTTAGTTTCAAAAAAGAAAGACTATTTTTTATATTTTTGTTTAACTAACCTGCCAATATTCCTGGTTGGGCGAAGAAACTCGCTGCTCTGTTTTCATTTTTCGTGTTCATAATTAAAACTTCTTCACTGTTTAGGTTTATTTGATCGGTTGGTAGGTTTCGCGGCTTGCCTAATTCTAGGTCTATTTCGCTTAGTTTCGGTGTGTTTTTAGATATTACTCCTGGCTCTGCGGCTGTAATATATAACATGAACGTTACTTTATTTTGATGTATTTATTAATACATTATATATTTATTTATTAATAAATTATTCTGTGCTACATGTTTGATGTTGCGGATATTTTCAACTAAAAACTTCTAAAATCCATGGTTGGAAGGATGTTTGTTACATTCTAATCATTTTGTCGAACAAGGCTGTGGAAAGAGACCACACGTCTCGTCTTGTTCGATGTGTCCTATATATAGATATATTGTTCAGGATGACAAACTTTCTTGCAGGTTATTAAAATTAAATTCAGGCAGCTTGTGCTGAGGATAACCTTTAGTGCGGCACACTGCCTCGCCGCTCCACTCTGAATTTTCAAACTGAATGACTGCAAATTAAAGCAATTTTGACGAGCTAATTTGCGGAATCAAATGTATGTGGACTGTCACGTCCGATATGATTGTCTCAAACAAAGAGTTGACGAATGTCTCGTCGAACTACTCTGCGAGTATATGGATGGTTCTTTAGTTTCGTCATGAGTTGAAAGAACAGAATATAAAGTCTGGTGTCAAGAACTTTAAATGATCAAAGCTTTGGAAAAATTTAAGATTGCCCAAATAAGTTCATCAGTGAATTTCGTGTTGAAAATTTAGTCTCCTGGATAAGGGATGAAACACAAATAAAGGAGGAACTACTATGTACTACATATCTTATCTTACAAGAGGAACGTGGCAAAACTCTTCCTGATGTTATGTTGTGACAAAGACCATTCACATACTCAAGGCGCACTTATGTATGCAGTAATTAGAGATGGGTTAGTAATAATATTTCATAAAATTATTATAATATTCACACATCACTAATATCAGGTACTACATTATACGGGTTTAAGTAGGCATTTCAGTTTCGAGACCAAGGACAAAAGAGTTTAAATGACTTAGTTGACTTTTTTGACAAGAGCAGAATCGGTACCAACAAGATATGCTCTTATCATGCTTCCAAATACAATAGTAAACATTTGAGCAGTGTAAGTGTTGCGTAATTCGAACACCTCACTTTCTTTTATTCGTCTACTTCTACGCTTTCGTCTCGATTTTATTAATAACGCAGGCTCAAGAACTGATCAATATGTTCATCGCATGTACATGTTCTCTTCACCTGGTGCGTAGCCACAAAGTAGCAAAATATCAAATTATATGTTCCGTGAACTATTTCATACTGTAAATTGTTCGCTTCTAATTGTTTTATTACTTGTCAACTACGACCAATATTCATTCTACTATTACAAATTTGAATTCCAAATAATTGTATTTCGTTATGGAAATGCCTGTTTATTTTCATTTCAATACACCTTCATTAACTAATACTAAAATATACTCTGATTCTTCACTTAAAAGAATGCCATCAGCAAAACTACACTAGATGATTGAAAAAAAGTGCAAACTTAACAGCCCATCACTCATTATTTCACTCAATTTCATACAATTGAAGGGGTTAGAAACAAAATCGCTCCAGAGCATTGTTCTGACAAATCGATCTGAGTGCTGTTTCGGCTTTCCAAAGTCGCCTTCTGTCCAGAATAATGAAAACATTGCTATCCCGAATGATGAAAACATTCTGAACAGATAAAATGCATTCAAAAACATCTAGTATTTGATGGGAGTTTTCAAAACTAACGAAACTTTAGTGGTCATTGCCTCACAATACTGATATAGCTACTTGGGCTGTTTTGCTTTTAACCCGTTCAAGAAAAATTTACATTAATTCATTTAAACCTCCGTACGCACATATTTTGGCAAAATTTAGCTCGAAATCAGCTCATTAAACTTGCCTAAATTGTCTTTATACATTATGCCAATTGTCTTTATACATGTTTCGGTATATCAGGCAATTAACTTTACACTATCTTGGGCATATAAGTTTGAGCATATATGCGAAACCGAAAGGCCGCGTTTCCAATGCTGGAGTGAGCTTTCGCCGAATCTCAGAGTAGAGTTGGCCTGTTCCCAATGATGGATTTTCGAAATTCGAAAATTGTGATGACATTTTGTGTTTTGAAAACTCAAAGCTGTAGCACTCATTGCTAGTTTGGGGGCATTTTATGAAAAACTAATATAATCGGAATTTTTTATAGATTTCTTGAAAACAAAGATTAAATCGATCAATTTAATTATCGAGCTTTAACAACGAAAATGGTATATTGACGAACACGAAATATTAGAGAATACCTAAAATCCGTTGACATATTACTAGAGATGGGCAAAAGCGATTATAGTTCACCACTTATGGCTCTTTTTTACAGTGCAGCACCTGAAAAAAAAACACAGCATAATCTGCGAGCGAAAACTTTCGTTCGACTAGACTTAATAAAACGCGTAGCGAACACCGTACTGAGAATACGGCACAACACTGTGCAAAAGAGCCATGAATGAGGAACAATGAGCTCTTTTGCCCATCTCTACATATTACATAATACGTATACATAATACATATTACATAATATATTCGTTAATAGTCAATTCATTAAGCGAATGTTAAAACAATTAAGAGCGAACAATTAACACTATATAAAATAGTTCATGAAATATATTTTTTGATGTTCAACTTGCTTAGCTAAGCATTGGGCGAAGACAAAATGTAAATTTTTCCGAAATTAACATTTACATACTCGAATATCACAAATCAAGATATTAATATTGCCTAACATATCCTGATATCAGTAATATCTTGACGAATTTAAATTAGTCTCACCTGTAGTAGTGAGCACATAGTCGATATAGTTCGATGTAAATCATTATTTCGAATAATTATTCTGACCCATAAGGGAAAGTGGAGTACGGAAGGATTTGGGATATTATCAGAGATGCTTTACTCTACTTCGATTTTCGTATTGTAAATATGTTAATAATCCAAGTATGTAATTGGAGCTATACTGCCGCCGATAAGCATAAACGTCCTATCTACATTTTAGTAACTTTGGATACATTCAATGATTTGTGTTTTTCAAAGTGCTGCAGATATATGGAAAATAAATTGTTCACTATTGGTTTTAACATACTTCCACAAACGATAGATTTTTCAAATTTTGTAGAATGATGTACTAGAGTATATCGTTTTCAAATCCGGTGTTCATTTAGTTAAAATGCAAAAATGTCAGAAAGGGCGTTTATGCTAAGCACAGCAGTATATGTAGCATCCACCTTGGATGCTACGTATGGTAGCAATCATAAATTTATCAAATATATATCAGTATCAATCAAACTTATATATTGCTTCTATTACATTTTTATTAGTGTGGTTACCTGTTTTGAAAAATAAAATCAACTTTCTCTGGATATTTCAAGCAAGATATCAAAAGAAAACCAGGCAGAATTATAAAATAGTTGAATATAACCAAACCAAAATTTCCAAGAGAAGACACATGCACATGCATTTTCACGTACTGGCTAATGGCTCATTATGTATTTTACATGAATCATTCTCATCATAACTCAAAAACAAATTTTGAAAATTAAAATTGTCAAGTCCTCATATTACATCGGTGTCTCTTTAAGTGACCATTCAAGCATAAACACGATTTTGCTCAGATATTAGATTCGACTAGAGCTGTATTATAACAAATTTGCAGCCACATAATAATATCGATAAGTCGATATGACGGATATTTTTAATAAAGTGTAGGACAACTAAAATACTATTCAAATATGTTCAAGAGTGATAAATAACAACTGGCAGTAGCGATGACTATTTCAAAAAATAGTTATAAAACGATGGAAGGAACAAGTCGTAATTGGAAGTATATCAATCTATAAGAAATTTGATATTCAAAAGAAATTTGATATTTGTTACTAAGCAACTCTTGCGATTACAATATTAAGCATGTGTAGCATTATTCTAACATGATAGCTCCATAAGACAAGGCCAACAATTGAGATGGGTTAGTACTAATATTTCGTGATATTAGATAATATCACATTACATATTAGTTAGCCGGTATTATAATATGGACCGCTTGAGATCCAACAAAGCACCGGGCATCGATGGTATCCCCGCGGAGCTCCTGAAGACAGACGGGATTTCCGTTTTAAGGGCAATCCATGGATTGGTGACAGGCATCTGGCAACAAGAAACGATGCCGGATGAGTGGCGAAAAAGCGTTATATGTCCCATTCACAAGAAAGGAGATAAATTGCTATGCGAAAACTACAGGGGCATATCACTACTTTGTACGTCGTACAAACTCTTGACAACAATTTTAGAGTTAAGGATTTCCCATCACGCTGAGAAAATTCTTGGTGAATATCAAGGTGGTTTCAGACGTGGAAGATCGACAACTGACCAAATATTTACGATCAAACAAATTTTGGAAAAATGCTGAGAATTCAACATTGATGTCCATCAAATATTCGTCGACTTCAAACAAGCGTACGACAGCATCAACCGAACTGCATTATATAACATCATGCTGCAGTTCGAAATCCCAGCAAAGTTGGTACGACTGGTGAAAATGACCATGACCTACTCCACGTCACAAGTGGTGATTCAGAATAATATGACCAACTCGTTTTCGACGAATACAGGGCTAAAACAAGGGGATGGATTAGCTCCGGTACTCTTTAACTTAGCGCTTGAGTATGTCATCAGAAAAATCCCCGTTGACACGAGAGGAACTCTATTATTGAAGTCGACACAGCTAGTAGCTTACGCAGATGACATCAACATTATGTCACGTTCGTTCAACGACGCCAAGGAAGTATTTGTAGCTCTAGACGAAACCGCAAAGGAAGTTGGTCTTCAAATTAGCGAACAAAAAACTAAAGTTATGACTCAATCAAGGAAAAGGACGCCAATAAGACAAAACATAACGATAGGGGACTATAACCTTGAAAACGTAGACAACTTCGTGTACCTAGGGACGAACCTCTCGAAGGATGGGCATAAGCTTGACGAAATCAAACGACGGATTCAATTAGCCAATAAGACATTCTTTTCGGTGCTTCCCACTTTGAAATCTCGATGCGTACACTCAGAGAAAAGCGTGCGTTCATAACAAACACGTGCCGCATTCAAAAAGAGCGGTTGTTAAAATCCGTTTGATTTGAATAATTTTCGTTCAGTTAGACCAAATCATTGTTCGATTCAAGCAATTTCAAGAAAACGCGTAAACATTGACGCGTTTGAAAATAACGTTCAATCAAACAAATTACTTTAAACTGTAAAATCATTTGATTCGAACACTTTATTGTTCATTAAGCATAGTTGATGTATTTGTCTCGTCTTACAAACTTTCTGAGAGAAGATCAAACTTACTCCAGATCAATTCAAACACTGTTCTTGTTCTAATGAACGGTAATTGTTGTCGGAAAAACTTCAGTTGCTCGAAAATGTACAAGTTTAAAATTTTCCATCATTTGATATGAACACGTTTCGCGTTCAATATGATGCATTTGGCATTCAATCAACCCGAAAATTTCAAATCATCTATTAGATTGCTTTGCTTGCATTAGTAGTTCATAGTTAAAAGTAAATAGAAGTGCGTGTAAGTGTTATAGACTGCAATAATTTTGCAAACATAGGAGTGGTTTTGGTGAAAACATTTGTGACGAACGAGGAGGATCGTATTTCCGCCGTTGAAAGGTTAAGTATTTACTTCGTTCTTATTTCCGAAAACAGTTGGGATAAATTTGTCTGAGACCAGAAGCAGCAGTTGGTATTGATGCATTGGCATACATCAATCAGGCCCACATCTTCGAATTTTTCCCGGTTTCTCAAAAATTGGAGTAAAGGCGAAGTTTCAAGCTAAATGGAGGCTATGGCGTAAGCAAACATTCCCTTCTTTACGTATTACAATTCTTTACAACGATGGTTGATACCGAATAGTATTTGCTCGATTTTTGATCAATTCAGGTCAATTATAAGCGAAGGAAGTACAAGCTGCTCTAAAAGAAGGAAGGTGACAATCAAAGATCCTAGAAATTGTTTAGTTGTGTTTAGTTGTTTTAGTTGTATTTGATGCATGTGTTTGCAATTAAAAAAAATGACAAGTTCATTAAACTTAAGAAACTAATTAAACGTATGTATACTTATGTGAGATTATGTTCAGAAAAAAATGTTAACCCTTTTGAATTAAAGGAGAAAGCAAAGCAACCCTCGGTGATGTACTGCTCTTATAGATTTAAGTTTGGTGTAGTTTCTATTTAGATAGATGTTAAGTATATGTTAATCACTAAAGTTATTTCTGAAATAAATTGCATTGAAGTCAAAATAAAAAAAAACTCTTTTTCATTTGTTTACCTATGATTAAAATCAAATTATAAATTTATCTGCAAAGAAATGGTAAATTTCTTTTGTAATTAGTATCTAGTACAACGCGTGAGGGCTAACACATCATTAGTATATACTATATAACATGCCTCTTTGTATTTATTGCAATTCCACCCATTCGAATTACAAAATAAACAACAGAATGTTCAAATAAATTTCCTACATTTTCAATCCAAATATTTGAATTACGTTCAAATCAACAGATCTCCCCGGTCATAATAAGCGATTGTGATTTTGAGATGAGCAGAGTTGCCTATTCAACATAAGTGCTTAATTCTGTATAGTGAACGTTGAGAATAGTTAAGCCGAACGCTTAATTAGTTTAATGTAAAAATTATAAATATTCATTCTGAATGCTAATAAAATTGAATCGAAACGAAAAAAGTGTTCAAACGGCAACGTCTTACACAATCAAAACAACTAACAAGTCGTTCATGGTAAATATTTTCGTGTTTGACTATTGCGCGTTCAGTTCAAAAACATCGTTCCTGTTGAAACAAACATATTCGCCATTGGCGCCGTTTTGAACGCGAATCTCTTTGTTTCGATGCACTTTTTCGTTCATTGCTACTAGTTCATTTTTCTCAGTGTACACAGGAATACGAAGCTTCGCATCTATAAAACAATTATTAGACCTGTGCTATGCTACGGAAGCGAAACCTGGATGCTGACCCAGGCATCTGAAAAAGCCTTGAATACGTTTGAGAGAAGGGTATTGCGAAGGATCCTCGGTCCAATACGGGAAGAAGATGGATGGCGAATCCGATACAACAACGAGCTGTATACCATATATGACGAGCCGGAAGTCTCTACCATCATACGACTCCAAAAACTACAATGGGCTGGCCACGTCGAACGAATGAGCGACAATCGAATCCCCAAACGATCTCTCAAGGGGGCGAGCGAGCGGAGCCAGGCCAGTCGGTAAGCCACGCAAGCTCTGGGAGGATTGTATAGATGATTGGAGGACGCGGTCACTGAGCCGAAACGAATGGAGGCGAAGTATTAAGGAGGCTAAGGCTCGATTCGGGCTATAGTGCCCCGATGATGATTATATCTTTACTAATATTAATATATCACTAATATTAGCTATTACTATTTTCTTGATATTTAATTGACTTTGCTGAGCTTTTTGACAATTTCATGTAGACTCAGTACCAAAAAGATATTATACACTTGCTATTTCGGAGAATTTCGAGCTTGGGGATCTTTAGCTGGCTCAGTTCCCACCTCCACAATCGAATCCAATTCGTAAAATCTGAAGAAGCGTTATCAAAAAATATTTTTGCTACATCTGGTGTAACACAAAGTAGCCATCTTGGCCCACTTCTGCTTAATGAGATGCCTACTTATAAGTTTTACGCACAAATGCACGATTATACAGAGTACCTACTTTCTTGGCAATAATTTATCAACTCGCGTTGATAGCGTTCTCGTCTTGAATGGGAAACTTCGCTTCACCTTGCACTATAATTGAAGTCTTTGTTCTACTATTATTATAATTTTTACATTAAATAAAGTTCTTTGTCAGGCTCTAGTTGAAGTGCACATCCCTAATATCACTTTAATGGAATTTTTTTATAAAATCAGGACGAAATTAGAGTACACGTAAAGTTACCCACCGAGAATTGATGATCATACCTTAAATGTGGCCCCGCTGCAATTTTCCGAGGGTAATGGTAGGATAGATTACTGTAGTGCTTTATTTCTCTAGGTGTTGTTTGTTTTTTTTTCGAGGTTATCTGTAGCATTTGTTTACTCTTGTAGCTTAAAATTTGTGAAACTCATAGAGTTATTTACATTGCCTGATACCGACTCAAAAATTGAAGTTATTACCACGTACAAAATTATTTTGGATTATTTGGAAAAAAAAGGTTTAAAATGATTTGCTATAGTACGTCATTATAATTTCTGAATCTGAGGTCACTCATAACTATTTTAACGAATTATCAAGAAAAAATAAGTCCTCTCTCTATCAAAGCCACAATATCTACGAAGCAACTACAAAACTAATATTTGTAAATAAATAAATATTTGCAAATCATTTCAAAAAAGAAATGTATGAACAGATATTTAAAAACTCCTGAATCATATAGGCATATACAAAAATATCAGATAAATATAATATCATGCCTGAAAATTTATATAAAATATTGCTTGAAAAAAAGCATGCATACTGACATTTAAATGTGCTACGATCAGTAATATCAGCAACATGCTCATTGGGATCGGTAACAATAGTGAATATGTCGGATCCATTATCTTTAACATTTCCACCTTCCTCCTTTCTGTCTATTTCATTATGTTCGGTAACCACACTTTCAACGATATTATCTTCGTTGTCGTCATAATGAACATCACTTTCACCTGATCCAAGCTCATATTCAGTGACACGTCCCGTTTCTTTTCGATTGCTTTTATCTTGGCGGTTTTTATCAGAATTGCCAGAGTGTTCTACCACCGATGAAGGGAACGAAGATTGATGAACTGTACTGTGGTGATGGTCTGTAGTAGAATCTTCATCGTCTGGGCCAAATCCTGAGCCGGAAAAGTCAGATTCTTTTTCTAAATCGTCATGAATCTGCGAAAAGAAATTAAATATCAACGAAAAACGCATAAAAAAGAACAGAAGCGACAAGTAATAGAAAAATCTTTGACAATTAAATTTGCTGAGTTGTTCGAGAACCGTTTATTTTTCATAGACTAATAAGATTATGAATTACCTCACCACGACCTCCAGATCCTTCAATGCCTTCATCGTCAATATATATTTCATCTCTGGGTGTTATATTTTTCGTATCCGGAAAGTTTGGAGTCGTCTTCTGAAAAGCATTAAATAGTTAGAGGTGCTTTATGTTTACAGACTAAGTAAAAATTTGAGTGTAATTACATCACAGTAATCGCTAGAAACATTCATGTTCGAAGAAAAGTAGAGGAATCATGCAGTTTTTGAGTGGATATTCTTCTATAAGTGCTCATTATTACAGCTAACCTATTTTCAAGGCCATGAACCGCTTTGATCTCAAGAATGCGATGACAAGCATATATGTATTTATGCCAACATTATGTTCATTTCTGATGGAACGGAGGCGGAATGCGAACACTGTGTTATCGATTATAGGAGCAATTTGTTCGTGCTTTGATCGGCTGTTTTTTTCATTTGTTTGCACATTAGTGTTTACAAAATATTTGTTTACCTTTGAAACTGCTTTTTGTGTTATATTTGGGTTTTTAAACTTGCTCTTGAGTAGGTACTTCCAATGTTTTTATTGTGCTTTCAGTGGCTACCGGATGGAACTCCACGTAATACATGCTCCAAAGGCTTGTATTTCTTCGAGTTCTAATAACAAGAACACTGGCAGTAATTGAAAAAAGACCAATATTTACTACTGAAGAATGGCAAATTGCACAAGATCTGTCCATTGTTCTAGAACCATTTGACTGTATAATTCGAAGTTTGGGGTTAATTTAATAAAACTGTGAGTGATAGGACGTCATATGGTGAGATTTTGAGACATTGTCTTTTAGAACTTAATTCATATGTTATTTTCTAGGGATAATTGAAAATTTCGCAGTACTTAAATAAATATTTACAAGAATGCCTGATAGGTTGAAATGAAAATTCGGTGAAGTGGCGGCATGTTGAGTGTAGTTGCTACTTCAGTGCTATGTGAGCGTTTTACCTCCAAAGCAGGACTCATAACAAATGAGGGTCGAACGAGGAAAGCTAAAATGTTCTTCTTTTTAAATTGTACTTATGTAATTTAAGGTCAAATATTTGTTTTTTCTTCTTATTTTTCCTATCTTATCCTCTTTAATACAGATTGTAGTGTTTAATTTAATGTTGAGTGTTTTTTAACATTATTATGAAAATGTTCGCTCACAAAAATGTATATTCACTTAATAATGGTAATATTACACAAAAAGTGGAACTGGAACACATATCGGAACTGGCTCCAGCAGCAGAATGAAACGACTGGAACCAGTTCTTCAATGATTGCGGATTTGTCCATCCTTATTTACACTTTAACAGCACTGCAACTAAAAGTCTACCGCAACTAAAAGTCACAACTGCTTCACGTCAAAAATAAACAACCCTATGAATCTTGTTTTTATACGATGACTTCATCGAAACTTACTAGGATAGAAAAATGTTTGGAGTCATCATCCGAAAAATTTCCAGAACGTGGAAAATTTAAACATTGGTTACTTATTTTCATTGTAAATGTTTGCCATATGAATATCAATAGGTAGCATCTGTAGATAATAACAAAAATACTTGGTTAGCTAGCACAATCGGCTTCAATGTGCACCAAATCTGCTTCACATTGAAGCCGATCCACCCTGCTAATTTTGATCTTGATCCGGTGACCGTATTGGAAGTTATAGGCGTAAAAAATAATTGAGGGCAGCCACCATCGCTTACCCTAACTTAAAATGACTTAACAATATTTTTACCACTTGATCCATTTTTTAATATCGGGGATGAGCTTGTATGTCCATCTGCCAACTGAAACTTGTTCCCATCTTCTTTGCCAGGCCACCTCTGATCTTTGTCGCTCCATCTTTGCGTCGGCATTATTGTGTCTTACAGTCTCTGCATTTCGGCTGCGAGAATGTCAATTGGCATCATACCTGCTATCAGACAAGCCGCTTTTTTTTAAATGATCTTATTTCCCCGAATAAACCTGAGGTCACTAAGTCGATAGACTGAGCACATCTATTTTTTATTTTGTCTCACTGCTAGCTGATGTTCCCACGCTGGCGCTGCATACAACAGAATGGAACTCACAATTCTGGAGATCAGGATTCTGCGATTTTGACTTGGTCCTCCGATGTTTACGATGATAACGTTTGACGCCTTACTGCAGAGATGTTCCACATGGGCTTTAAATTTGAGCTTACCATCAATCACCACACCTAGATACTAAATATCAGATTTGTAATTTTTTGATCACCCACAATGATTTCAAATGGCTCAGTTTTACGGCGGCTGCTAATCAATACTGCCTCCGTCTTAGATGCTGCTAGTTTCAAGCCCGCGTTCTCTAGCCACTGTTTCGTGATTTGTACCGTCTCGTCTGCGAGTGATTCGACCTCGTCTAACTTTTCAGCAGATATCAACACTCCTATGTCATCTGTAAACCCGATTATGGTTGCCTTCGGTGGGAGCCTCAGGGTAAGCACGTCATTTTACATGATGTTCCAAAGCAGGGGCTCCAATTCGCTGAGTTGAACGCGTTTTTGACGTCAAGTGTGATAAGAGCACAATATTTCCGTAACGATCTTCGTACTTCAATTGCAGGTTTTGATAGTTCCATAACTAATTTGATCTGACAGCCCACTATTGTTTGTATCTCGTATTACAATATCCCGTTTACAAAATCCCGACTACAAAATCCCTATTGAAAAATCCCGTAGTTTTGCATAATATAAAATCAGGCGCGGCGCCGCTATTATTCCGCTACTTTTTTTTATTGCAGCTAAAACGACGACAAGAAAAATTAATGGAGGAGAATCAGTACCCATGAAGAACAAAAATTTGGCAAAAATTAAAAAATTATTAGAAAAACGTCTGAAACTGAAAAAGTCGATTATTTTCGAAGAATCGCATATAGTATGTCTTTATGTTGAAATTTATTCC
>OX376372.1:219026711-219031711 GCA_947369275.1 Nemotelus nigrinus
CCGTCTGTATGGTACGATGATCGAATAACAAAGAAAGCAATTGAATAAAATTGGAACGAAACAGTATAAATTAATTATAAAAAAAATTATATGAAAAACTAGTTTCGATAACAATTCGGCTTAGCATACAGTTGAACTTACATACGTAGAGAGTAATTTCACTAAAACGGGATGCAGATATGTAAAAAAAAAGTGATTATCTCCATCAAAATGTTTGACTTACTTGACTAACTAATGCTCTTGCCGCCTCTTCTATGTTTATATTTTCCTTCGCAGAAGTTTCTAGCCAACCAGAGAAACCATTATCTCTCACGTATTCGTCCATTTTTTCTGCGTCTGTCACTAATCCCTGCTTGTCTTGATCGCACTATGGAAATATAAGCATTTAGTCTATGTATTTCTTTAAAGTTACATTTTACCTTATTTGCAAGTAATATGCAAGGAATGGATTCACCACCAGGGAGCTGCACTTTCGAATCCAGATCCTCTTTCCACTTGGTAACCGCATCAAATGTACCGCTCCGCGTTACATCAAACACAATAAATGCACCTACAGCTTCCTTGTAATACACACGCGTCATGTTACCAAACCGCTCTTGACCAGCTATATCCCACAACTGTAGACGAACAATAGTATTTTGGTCCCAGTGTAAAACCTTTAGCGCGAAATCCACTCCAATAGTTGCTCTATAGTTTGCACTAAAAAATTGATGCACATAACGTTTTATGAATGATGTCTTTCCTGCTCCTAGTTCACCAATGACAAGGATTTTGTAAAGATGCTCCCGCTTCTCCGTTCCAGATGTCATGATTGGCTAAAATAAGAGGACAAGCCTAAATCATTGATATCAATTTGTGGAAAATACATTTTAATCCTTAAGATAAGCAACAATAAATTGAATGCATCACCATTCGCACATATCAATATTCTTACTCGATAATTAATACAAAGAAGTAGTTACTGTGCAAAAAAAAATTTAAGCCCATCAGAACCTCTAGAAACACTCATTTTCAAAGAAAAGTAGAGCATATTCTACCATACATGCTCCTTGTTACAGCCAACCTGTTTCGAAGGCCATGTACCACATTCGTCTCAAGAATGCATTGAAACATAGAGCGGGAAAGGTTTTCAGGGTTGCCATTTGAATCAATTTCAAAATTTCGGAGACTTAAACACTTGTCAGTTGTATTTATTATCGTATGCTTAGCTTACGAAACTTTGAAAGCAACACCTTCTATAAAATAAATGATGCAAATGTTCAGTGCTGGCAACAGTCTACGACAATAGCTTAGCGTCAAAAGCAATCTACCCTATGAATCTCGTTTTCATTCGATGATTTCATAAAAAGTAACAGAGACACAAAGATGTTTGGAATTGCCATCCAAAAAATTTTCAACACTTGCAAGACTTGGAAATTTGTCAGTTATTTTCATTGTAGGTGTTTGTTTTTTTATTGATGCAAAAATAACAAAATTGCCTTATCCTGTCAACCCTTTGATTGTTTGATGGAAAAGATCATAATTTGCACTTTTTGTTACCATTGTAGTTTTTTTTTATTAATTAACATAAGTTTGAAACAGTATAGTGTATAATGTACGTCGTCCCTCTAGCTATTTTATTATCATAAATCTGACTTATGTATGTGAATTTTTCTACGTGGGTAATACTAATAGTAATAATAATAATATTAATAATTAATATTTATTCAAATTCGTAATTGTTTGCGTATAGTGTGGCGAAATATATCTGAAGTTTGGTCTGATATGCTCTTACAAAAAATGCATGTGCTTAGTTTTTTTACTTTTAATTTTGGTTGCTTTGTTAAGGAAAATACTAATTAAGCCTTGAGTTAACTTAACTATCGGAGCTTGAAATTATAGCTAGAGCTTACTGTTAATCATTACTAGAAACCAGCGAAACAATTAGTGGACTACCTGAAGTAATACATTTATTTAAAAACTTATGTTTTCTGTTTTCAGTTATAGAATATATGTATTTAATAGAATTGTTTATTAAGGATTATTTTGAAGCACTTGTTTTGTATTACTTATAATCTTTTTTTTTGGCGATGTGCGCCATTTGTTCCAGATTTCAGCTTCATATAGAATATATTACTTCATAATACTCTTGTAGAAGGGAAGTGTTTTTGTTTAAAGTTGACTTTCTTTTAATAAGCGGGTAGTTTGATTTGATGATGTTTGCTACTTTGGAGACGACAAAGTCTGTATGTGTTTTCAAAGTTATGTTTTTATCCAACTAAAAACCTAAGTACTTTATTGGGCTAGGCTATAAGACTCTTATCCCTTAGATATTGGGCTGTGGATTTGGAAGATAGTTGCGTGCCCGCGCTTTGATAAAAACGGTCGATGCAGTTTTCCATTTCGATAAAAAAAAATTGTTTGTTAACTTAAGCTGCTTTTGCAGCGCGTTTGCAATAGTGCCCAGGGCAGTGAAAGAAGACAATAGTGCTGTGCCATCTGTGTATAAAACAATTGCACAGTTAGGCGTTTTTTCCCCCATGTCAAAACTGTATAAATTATAGAGTGTAAGGCTTAGGGCCGAACCTTGTCGTACACCTGCGGGAATGTTGTTCTTTGCAGAAGCGATGCTACATTTTACTGCAAGCGCCTTCGACTGTAAAAAGGATTTGATAGGTTCTATCAAGTATATAAGGTGCGCGTGACCTGCAAGGTTGTAAATGAGTCTATCATGCCAGACTGAATCACAAGCTTTTTGTATGTCCAAGGCAATCAAACCTGCCTATTGACTTGACTGCCTTCGAACCCTTTTTCAATCAGGTTGACAAGATTTGTTGCCTGGTGGATTGTGGATAGTCCTTGTCTAAAATCATACTGCCAGTCAGGTAGTATTTTGTTTTCGGAGAAAACGGAGTTTTTACAATGGTTACGAGAGGATGATATTTTGGAATGCTTTGTTTAGCGATGTATGTAGGCTTATGGGTCTATATTTCACAGGTGAGTTAGAGTTTTTACCACGTAGCATAGATATGATAATAGCAGTTATCTATGTCGTCAGAAAGTAGCTCAGCTTTAAGCAACAGTTAAATATAAAAAAGAATAGAACTAGAGCTTTATTGGGTAAATTCTTTTTTTGGTTGTCCGGAATATTATAGACGCCTGTTGCAGCTTTCCGTTTCATTCATTTAAGCTGTTTTGTGATGTCTGTACGAGTGCAGAGGTCTGTCGGCTCAAATTCAGAAAAAAATCCTTCATTTTTCGATCAACACGGTCATAAGTTCAGGCTTCTCCGAAGCATAATGAGGTGTGCTTTCTACTGAAAAATTCGACTTTTTCATCGTCTCTATAAACCATGTGACCGTCTGATGAAAGAAGTAGAGGAATTACGAGAGATTCATTTTAAAGTCTAACGAAGCCGCCAAAACTTTTTTGCGCCTTTCTCTTGAGAGGTAAGAACAGCGTTCCATTTTCATTTTATAGGACTGAGAGTGTATTTTCAATTTGCTCATTTAGGTGGTTGAGAAATATTCTGGTGGTAGGATCTCTATAGCGTTGCCACTGACGTCTAACGTTGTTGCGGAATTGAATGAATCAACGCTTTAGTCTATGAATTGAACACTGGTTGTCTCATAGGAATAGTATTTTTTGGTGTTGCTACGTCCCGGGCATGTTGCATTTTACCAATCATATGATTTATAAGGATTTTCGACAGGTCCATATTTTGCAATTTAATGGAATCACTCAGGATTTGTCTATATATTTTCCGTGTTGTCTTAGATTATATAAATATACAGTTCCTGGGGGTGTTGACGTTGCTAATGGTTTCAAATATTGCAGATACTCGTAAGTGGTTGCATGATAACTTATTTTGCACTAGAGGTTGGTCGAGGAGCAGTCGTTGGTTATAATTAGGCCGAGAAACGATGGCTGTCTTCTTGGAGGAAAAAGTTGGAGCATCCGGTGCAGGTATGAAAATGTTGTAATTTTTAGTGATATCGTACAACATCTGACCAGCTTTATTAGATCTTATGCAATTCCAGTGAGAATGTCTAGCATTAAGGTCCAAGATCCACCAAGCATTTATTTGCTTTTTAGCGATATCAAGTGAAATCTGGTGGTGAAATCAATTTGGTAGAGTCAAGTTTATTGCCATTAAAATATACTGCGATTGAAGTAAAGCTAACACTATCGAATACTATACCTACAGTTTCTATATTTTTAGTGTTTTGGATATACTTTTTTTAAGACCATTTTTTTTTACATTGAGTGTATCTTGTGAATGTGTTTAAAATGTGTAAGCCGTCACTTAAATATTCAAACTGAACGTAGAGATTTGTCTGTAATTGTATATGAATATGTATGTATATGTCTATATATAGACAGATTTGGTTTCAAACTTCGGTTTAGGAGAAACCTTAAAAACTCTGCACATTGAGTTAATGAAAACGCGCTTCATATCTATATTAAAATAACAGTTTACTAAGCATATAAGATGCTAAGAATAAAGAAGCAGCCATATTAATATGTCGCGAGTAATATGATCTGCGATGAAGCACACGGAAAGAAATGAAACTATCTGCTATTCGAAACAGTAACAATATTCCAAAGTCGATTTGAAATGCTAAAAAGAAATTAAACTTCAAGCTGCGACTGCATCTGTTACCACTTGCGTGGCTTCAACGATAGCAGAGAATATAAAACCACAACAGAAAACCGATTTCTTGGTCTGGCTGTTGATTATCGATCACATTGATTGAGACTCGTTCTCTATTTTTTATTTATTCGATTGTATTTACCTAGAATTCCAGGCTTGTATCACTTAAAGTAAATGCAAATAAGCACAAAAATAAATTTAAATTGTATTTTACTCTGATTTTGTAACATATTCAGTGCAATGCTGTTATAATAATTTTTTGGCGATGTCACTTACAATGCAATATGCCATCATTTAATAACTCTCTCAATATGTTTGGTTGACTATTACAGTTGAGCAAAAGCTCCATCATATCTTTGTTATAAGT
>OX376372.1:219036711-219056711 GCA_947369275.1 Nemotelus nigrinus
AAGATAAGTGTGAAAGAGGAAAAATACGCGATACTCCATTTTCTCAATATTTTACAATATCATACATATTGAGCTGCTTGGTCGACGCTAGTTTAAAAAATAATTGCTTGATTGCAATAAAGCTTGCCATTTATACTTATAATGAGTCTTTGAACTCATTTATTTTCATAAATCTAACCTCATTCATAACCTATCTACTCATTCCGCGAAATTAATGACCCACCTTTGTGTATCATTACATTTTGTTTTTCATTCCTAGGAATATCCTTGGTATATCTTTTTTTACATTTTAATTTGGAATTTATGTTACTTTGGAGAACGCTGATATAAATTTCATGCTAACATAAATTCAAGGTAAATCAATCGTTAACAAGATATTTAAGAAAAACTGATTTTCGTGACCTTTGACCTTGAATAACCTTTGTTGCGCACACGACTTTTTAATGGACTTTTACATTATGTTTGTCATCTCACAATAAACACACTTCGGTCGAAAAATCTCCGCTTGGATTTGCTTGGTAGAGAAAGTCTTATTTTCCTGACCTATATGTGCAAGAATAGTAATTATTGTCCAAGATAAAATAAATGTGGCTTGGATATTAAAATTTAAATTAAGTTCAGTCGATGTCGAACGATGAAGAAATAAAGTCTTGAGATCTAAAGGGGTCTAGTTATACCAAAGTGTACAGATTGGATAGCGCGGCAAGAACGTGATTTGCGACACAATTTGCGATATTTCTCCACTGATCGCGAGAAATAAATAGCAATATCCAAGTCGAAAGTTGAAAAAAGGCAGAAATTACCCCGCCAATCAGCGCTCCTACGATCAGATACGTTTCTCATTCTCACTAGGTAATACATGTGGTGTAGGTAATATACATTCCAAAAAATGTACTCTTTTAGTGAATCACGATTTATGCAATATTGATTTTATCAAAACCTATTCTGAGTAATAAAATGGTAAGCGATAAGATAGCTAACGCGGAATACTACTTTCGATACCATTTGGCGAGTAAAAAGAAAATCTCTGACACTTTTATGCATCCACTACAGAGAATTTCGTTTGTTGCCAGCGAATGTTCGCTGCGCTTACTGTTTCTTGATGGGATTAACATCGAGTTGACAATTCATAATACTTTTGAAACCCCCACAAATTCTTATTTTGTCGGATGCCTTGCACACTATCACTATAGGTGAAGCGCATTGGCTACAATACAACTGACAACTGAAGTATTCCAACTTAATTCTTCACTGCGACTTTTTCGCAAATGGAATGGGCCTTGCCTTATAATATTTCGGCACCGCATCTGCCTTTAACAACAATCGCACCATCAACTTATTTTCGTTTTTAAAATGTTGCTTTCCACATATAAACAAAATTAAATTAAAAAGAAAAATATTTTTGTTTTATAGCTTTTATCACTTTGTGGTTCCCTCTGTTTGCCTTCGCATTAGAACAAGACCGAATTTATCGAATCAAGCTATGCCTAAAATAACTTCCTTTCTGTTGTTCATTAGAACCACAGTTAAAGGTAAATTCACCACGTTCTTCGAAAGGATTTATATTACCTCTTACCTCAAAAACTCGACCTTCATAGGTACATATTTTACTTAAAGAGGGCAACAGCATATTTATGTATCCATATTTTATGTATCCAGACCGCTGAAAATTGAACACAAAGCTCCCGTATCTAATCAGAAGTTTACCGGCGAGTTATTAACGCGAACTGTCATTGAAAACTTACTTCCTACTATTACTAACTGGTTTGACTCGAAACTATGATCAGATTTGCACGTTTGTATTATGTTACATTTATACATATAATGATCATTGCACTTTCTATCATTGTTTTGATTGTTTCGACACACCGACGCGACATGACCGGTTTTACAGCAATACAATTTTTCCGCAAATGTCTAGCTCCGCAACCAAAACAATTAACTGAATCTTCAAGTTTCTTATTTGACTGGGAATTCACTGAAGCCTTTCTATTTTTGTTAGATAAAGCTTTCCTAACCTGCATCATTTCAACTGTAGCTGTTGGAATTTTTTTCAGTTTTAATAATTGTGAGTAGCCTTTACCGCGGGATATTCAAAACCGGAATGAGAGAGCTACTTTAGCGCTAATTGACTTTGTATGCAATGGGTTGTACCTTTATTTCTTCAACATCCTAGTATATATGTACTCATATAGTATACATAAGTATTCAGCTAGTAGCCATTAATCTTATAGCTTAACTTAACTTTGACTTTCTGTTTTTAGAAAAGCGCGGTGATATATATATATATATATATATATATATATATATATATATATATATATATATATATATATATATATATATATATATATATATATATATATATATATATATATGTTTCGAAGGCTATATACCGATTTAATCTCAACAATGGATTAGATTCATAGGGTGGAAAGATTTTCTCAATTTTAAGGAAAGTTAAACAGTTGTTACTTGTATTCATTTTCGGTTACCTATGCTACAAAACGTTGAGAGCTTGTTACATCTTCCGTAACATAGATGAAGATGATGTTCATTCAGTGCTTGCAACAATTTACCAACACATTGTCACTGTAAATCTCATTACCATTTGAAAATTTTATGACAAAATCGCATACTAAAGATATGGGAAAAAACCATAGCTGGTAGCCCTATTATAGTATTTCAACCAGATTGAAATAAGATGACCACAATAAGATGCACTTTCCATATGAATTTTGTTTTGATTACATGACCGCACTGAAGGCTATAGGCCAAAAAGCATTTTTTCCTCAACGATTTTCCAAAACTCAAGACACTAAAATTAGCATAGCTGGCAGCTCCAAACCAATTTTTCAACTAATTTTTTGTTGCTTAAAGTAAGATTCAGCTACTGTGCGAATTTCATTAAAATCTGGTGACTTATTCAGAATTTATAGAGCAAAGGGCAGTTTTTTTCCTATTGATTTTTCAAGATGGCAACACTGGCACAGAGTTGCCCACATTTCTAAATTGCTTCTATGCTACTCAAAAAGAATGCGTTCTGTGAATTTCAGCTGTATCTAATTATCGGGTGTTGAGTTCCCGTAAACAGAAGTTTCTGATGCGAAAAATGTAGGAAAATCAAGGAAGGGTTACTGTTCCTGTCCGACCAGGAATCGCAAAAGTTGTATTTTGGCTTTATGGACAAAGCATAAAATTTAGACATGAGTTGCTTTTTTCCTAAAGACGAAAATTTTTCAAGATAATCGACGATTTGAAGGTTTTCACTTTCAGTGCCATCCGTAGCTACAGCGTTGCCAGCTCCTTCATAAAAAACTACGTTAGTCTACAACTTAGTAACATCAACATGTCATGTAAGCTTCACAATAGTCTCATGGCTCTGTTAAAATTTATCACAATTCAAAACATTTCGAATATTCTCGATCTTATTTCAGGCACCTCGCGGAAAATTTCCAAAATGTTATCATATTCACATTTAAAACACCAAAGGATTAAAGATAATTAACATTTGGTGAGACCTGGACCTATGCTACATATATTTTTCCTGAAAATATCAGATCTATCGAGTGCCGCGTTCCCGAGTTATATTCTCGGCTCTGACGATCCGCCAATGATAGGTGAGAACGTGCTGGGTGTGCATATGATCCCATCAAGAAATAGCAAGTGTAGCGAACATTCGCTGGCTACAAACAATATTGCCTGTAGTGGATAGCATAAACGCATCGGAGATATTCTTTTTATTCTGCAAATCGAATCCAGCAAACTCTGACATAACACAATAAAAACTATAGAAATATGGGGTATTCATGGCTCCACTGAACCTAAATGTTTGGAGCTCCAGAATCCATCATTGATTTCTTCAACAGAAAAAAAAATGAAACACAAAAATTTAACGAAAAAAAAAACAAATATAAAGTTCCACAAATTCAAATCGAGCAAAACAAATACAGAAAGAAAGAAAAAAATAATAAACAACAAAAAAAAACTCAAATAAAAAATAAAATAATTCTACTTACCAGTGGATCCGAACGACGGCATTGTTTTCGCTGGAACCACTGAAAAGTTTAAAATTAAACTGGATCATGACGGCGGTACTGTTATCGCTGGAACCACTGCAAAGTTTAAAATTAAACCGGGCACTGCAAATAAATAAAAACAACCCGGCTTCAAGATGTCATAACACACACGAAATTATAAATAAGCTTCAATTATAAATATGTAAATATAAATCTGATATATTTTAAATTCACTATGAACGATTTACTTTTACGTTACGTTACTATTATATATAATACAATGGCAAAAAATATGTTCAGCTTGTTGCGAAGATATCCTGATTTTAGGGTTAAAATGAGTTTTGTAGGCAGTGTATAGCAAAGGATTTTGACTGACGTTTATCTCGTAGTAATTCTAAGCAACGGTACATCCATGCTGACATTCGATAGAAAATCGGCTTTCACTGAGAGTGTCACATCAATATTTTATTTGCCAGACGGGTAGATTAGTATTCTTTGGTTTCTCTTTTACACATGCACTTTACTGCGAAACCATCAGAAAAATACATTTATAATCCTGAGCAAGCTTTACGAGTTTTAAATTCTTCGAACCTATCGCTTTTATTATGTGGGCAATTATCGCCTGTTTACACTAACGGTTGCACGACGATTCAAGACGCGGCCACGTTTGTTGCGATACATAACATTCTCATCAACTCGACAAATGTTCTCATGTTCGTGGCTATCAGTATTCAGTGTTACAGGAAACACGGTCATGATTGCGTTTCATTTCAACTTAACATCTAATTGCATCCCAAATTAATCTAAACTATCGAATTACCCAAAGTACTCCACACGGAAGTCAGGGAAACGCGAGACCCCCACCAGAGCGTATGTACTAATAATTAGTGTGGAAGGTACGTGATTTGCGATATAAATCACGACATTACCCCACAAATCGCAAGAAATAGGTAACAGTACCGGATTTCGAAAATTGAAACAGGACAAAAAATACTCACCTGTTACGATAAGATACGTTCTTTCATTCCCAGTAGACAATAGCTCCTCCAGAACAGAACAAACGCATTGGAAACAACAACAATCCTGTCCCAGTGAAGTCACTGGAACAGAATTAGGATAAGTTTTGTATCTACGATTATTAGAATAAGATATATATGTATTGGTAAGAATAAAGGTCACAGGAAAAGAAAAGACGTGTTTGTAATTACTGTCGAGACATCTGGTGTTCCCCAAGGTTTCATCCTCGATCCCCTCCTTTTTACTTTGTTAATCAATAACCTTCCTTTAAGTCCGAATCTCTTATAAAATTTTCCGTGCTATCGCTTCCCCAAATGATTGTAGTAATTTACAACCTGATCTTTTTGTTTTAAGTGATTGGTGCTATGCGAACTACCTTAATATTAATGTTTCCAAGTGTTTCGCGATGTCTTTTTCCAATAAGCCTTATCTCATTTCCTTTGATTACTTTTTGTCTGATAGTGTTTTGAAGCAGGTAGATCAACATAAGGACCTTGGCATCATTTTTGATCAGAAGCTAAAATTTGATCTGCATGTTTCATTTATTGTCGCTAAATCATCGAAGGCACCTGGTTTCGTTTTGCGCTGCTTACGCTTTGCAATCGATATCGGCACATGTGTTCGTCTTTTTATTTCTCTTGAAGGTAGAATTGTTGAATGTTGCTCCCAAGTGTGGTGTCCTCGTTTTGTGTACCTGTCTAATGCTGTTGAATCCGTTCAGCGTAAGTATACTCGGTGCCCTTTGTACCAGTTTAATGTTGCTTATCGTTCTTATGATGACCGTCTGCTTTTTTTAAATCTCCATATGCTGAGTACCCGCAGAGTATTCATTAATGAATATTTTCTTTATAAACTTTATCATGGTTTACTTTTCTCCAACATTTGCGTGTCTCAGTTCTTACGTCTATCTGATCGCCCAGTTAGAACTCATCCACTTTTCATTATTCCCTTTGCGCGTACTCTTGTATATTTCACTTCACCGGTACCTAGAATACTTAGAAGTCATGATGACCATCAGTTTGGTTCTTTGTCTATGGCTTTTAAATGTTTTAAAAGTCGTATTATTGATTTGTTAACGTAGCTTCTTCGTTGTGTATGTTTTTTTCCCCTTTTATGTTTTCTTATATTTTTATATTTATATTCCGTTTTTATTATCTCATTTTATAATTGGATTACTCTCTTAGATGAGATTTTAATAATAATAAATAATGCTATTAGAACTTAATGAAACTTACAGGACAGGTTAGCACTACTAAGTTTTAGACTTACGTAGTTTTCTGTCACTACGGCAGGCACCGAAAGTGAAAACCTTCAAATCATCAAGTCTCCTGAAAAAATTTCGCTCTTTTTTTTTTAAAAAAAAGTATTTAATGTGTAAATCAAACTTATTTAATACTTTGTCTACACAGCCAAAGTAAGATATTTGAAATTTCATGTCGGAAAATAATGGCAATCCTTCCCTAATTTACCCATAAATTTAGCATCAGAAAATTCTGTTCATGAGAACTCACGACCCCATAATCAGATACAACTGAAATTTACAAAATGTATTGGTTTCGAGTAGGACCAGGTCTGATAGAAGCGATTCTGAAATGTGGTCAACCCTGTCACAATGGTGCCATCCTGAAAAATCACTTTGAAAAGAAACTGGTTTTCGACCAAGGAATTCTGATTCAGTCACCAAATTTTGACGAAATTCACACAGTAGCTAAACCTGACTTAAAGACTAATATGGTAGAAATTCGGTTCATAAATTAGTTTAGAGCTGCCAGCTACGGTAATTTTGGTATCTTGAATTTTGAAAATTTGTTCAGCAAAATAAAGCTTTTTGCCCTTTAACTTCCAGTACAATCATGAAATCAAAACAAAATTCATGTGGTAAATGGGTCTTATTGTAGACAACATTCGGTAGGAATTTGGTTGAAAATTCATGATAGCGTTGCCAGCTATGGTTGTTTTTGTAATTTTTGCCATATCTTTAGTCTGCGATTTTTTCATAAAAAATTAAAAGCAAGTCAATTTAATTTCATGCGTTGAAAATATAATTTTGACTTCAATATCTGTTACCATCAGCACCATGCTTTGAACAAAATAATGTAAAATAGTGTTTTTAGTCTTCGCTGCTGCTAAAATTATGCATAGTTACGCTGCCAGCAGTTACTTTTGCTTTTCTGTATATTTTGTTAGATAGAAGGTCAAAATTATTATATCGTTCAAAAGAAACTAGTAATCATAAGATAAGAAGTGAAACTTCTTATCTTATGATTACTAGTCTGTATGAATCATAAGATAAGAAGTGAATATTCTTATAGTAAGAAACGGTAAGCTTTTTTTACGCAAGCCACAATGGCAAGTATCACTCTGAAGACGTAAGACAGCAATGGCTGCATAACTTAACCCTGCTATTAGTATCTTAGGCCATTTTCACTTAAACTAGCTTACTTTTGACGTTAATATAAAAGAAACAAATTCGCACACCTCCTCTCAGAGTCGATATTAATGTCGAAACAACTTCAGCGGCTATGAAATACAGTGAAGCGAATCAGTGTTTAATAACTGTTTATTCAAAGAACTAATAGCTATTAATACCTGATTGATCATTAATCAAATTAACAGCCTTAGATTTCTAACCTTGAAAGTTGACATTTAATGTCAGATAGAGTTATTACAATTAGCTAATATGCTATGACGAAAAACATACAGTCTGTCAAGAATGAGCTTATACACTTAAATTTATTTTAGTTTTTCAACTTGCAATGCCAAAAATAAAGCATTCTCATTTCTGTACACAAACTTTATTCGTCAATTGTAGTTGCAACCAATACTTAGAAACGTTTCGTAGAAAAAAAAAGTCCAACTTCAATGCCCGAAAAACAAGATTTACTCTATTTTCTTAGTGTCAAGAAACTCTTTTTACAAATGGTAAGATGGGCGATATTTTACCGTTATTGATGTTTTGCATTGCTCATTGTTGTGATCTAACTAGTTAATTAGTTGGTGTCGGGTAGTAAGTAGATAGTTAGTTGTTGTTGATTAGTGGTTAGTGAGTTTTGTACACATACTATTTTCCTTTAAAAATGCCAGCAACAGGCTATCTGTGTACTATAACTACCAATTGGGTAAAAGTGTACAGGAGCTTTCAAAAATGTTCTCTGTAACACGGCAGACAATATATAACGTCATAAACCGATCTGAAAACGAGGGTAGATTGGAGCCAAAGCGTGGAAGTGGCCCTAAACCCAAAATAACCGCACGTATGGATCGCGTTTTAATGAGAAAAAGCTATCAAAACCCTCATGTTTCAACCAGAACACTTGCGCGGGAGATCAAGGAAGAGTGCAGTGTTAATGTTTCTCTTGAAACAGTTCGGCAGGCCATAATTGCGAACAAATATTTTTCAAGAGCAGCACGAAAAAACCGCTACTCTCTTCACAAAATATCGAGAAACGTTTTTCCTCCTTCGTGACGATGCATATTTCTAAACCAACCGACTACAGGGACGACGTCATATTCTGTGACGAGACCAAAATAATGCTATATTAAAATGATGGACCAGAGTGTGGCGAAAGGCCTTAACATTGTTGGAAAACAGGAACATCATTCCAACTGTCAAATTTGGAAAACTTTTGATAATGGTTTGGGGGTGCATTTCCAGCAAAGTAGTTCGAGACTTAGCTTTCATTTCAAATGCGTTACAATATTTGAGCATTCTGAACAGCCAGTTAATAAGAAGTGCGAACTAATTCGAGTTTCTCAGAAACAATAAGCCGAAATTCAAGTTTTATCAAGATAACGACCCAAAACATGAAGAGCATACGTTGCGAATGTAGCTTTTGTTTAACTGCGGTAAAGCTATGGACATACCACCACAGAGTTCCGACTTAAATCCCATTGAGAATTTGTGGGTCCATTTAAAAAAGCAAATCGCGAAATGGCAACCGAAAAACAAAACAGCACTTAAAACCGTTATACTAGAATAATGGCAGAAGATACCGAGCAATTATGATTTGGAAAAGTTGGTCTGATCTATGAAAAATCGACTGAAATGTGTCATAGATGCAGAGGGCGGCCATATAAAATATGAAATAAGTAACAAAATTAATAAACTTATTAATAAATTTAATGTAAAGGCACTTCTTATAATTTGTAAAAAGAGTTTCTTCCCAACTAGCAATTTTAGTGTGCTGCCACGTTGCTGACACTGAAAAGAGGCTTTTATAGTAGCAACAACCTGCCAAAGATACGTTTTTGCCACGTACGAAAATCGTTTATGTTACCCAAATGGGGAATGAAAAGGTACGATGGCATTTGGTGGCAGGAACTATATTTTGTTACGTACGGTGACAGTTTCAGGATGGTGCCGAACACGATTCAAAAACCAAATTGATACTCATTAGCCAATACTACACTAACACAATAAAAGATTGATTAGGTGTAACATTTCATGTGTTTCAATATGTATTATACCAACACTATGTATTTGTGTGGCTATGACGAAAAATTAGCACAAGGTCAAAGTTTCATTTTGAAATTTTAAATTGAATTCTTAAGAGAATATAATGAGGATGATATTCCAAATTTCATAGCCAAAATGACCTACAAACTGAAATTCATCGTAAATATTTACATTATAGGACCAGAAATCGCAATGCGCCTGAGCAACGTGTTAAAATTAAAGAAGGAATTTGGCGAAAATACAACAAATTTAGATTTCATGTAAATTTTTTTTTACGTTTTTCAGTTTTTTTTTTGTTTGTATCAGTACCGTATGTACGTCCCTGCATAAAATTTACGTTATTTTCCCATAAGAGCACATTTTGTGTCTCTCAATAAAATAAATTTTCCTTGGACTTTCATATTTCAGCCATAAAAAGATGGCCGAGTGCTGAGCTGCCACTACAAACTCATTGTTGCTTCATAATTTTACTTCATAGTTCCCATAACCTGCATGAGTTTTCCAATCACGTAACAATTGCAACTATATGGTATCTATAACCACACATGTGAAAAAATGCCACTCTATGGTACCAAACATAACTTTTTAGTCCCGAAGATCCACTATGATGTCTACTTTGACTCTTTATTGACCCAACTGCAACTGTTAAGTTGCAATTGGAACTTTCTGCACAGTTTTCCTTTCGTTGTCGAACGAAGTGTTTGCGACGTGTAAATTACATTACATTTAAGGAGGCAGGTACACTTAGAATTTTGAAAAAATCGATTAAATTTTTTTTTGCATTTTCAATCGGACAATTCTTTATGGATTGCATAAAGCGTTTTTCGCATGTTTTATAAGCATTTTTCTCGAAACTATGTTTTCGAGGTCGGTGTTGAAAACGGCTTTATCGATCAGCATGAAATTTTTCTCACTTATTTGATACGTAATTATCCTCTGGAAGAACGAAAGATTTTTCGATTGGACTATATTTTTTTTCAATAGCTGAAAATGTGAATGATAATTTGGTCGAAAATACAATTTTGAATTTCATCAACCGCCATTTTTCAAAAAATCAAAATCTGCCAAAGTCCTTCGTTCATACGGAGCACTATGTCATTAACTTATAATCCTCGACTTTTTTTATTTCGGATGATCCAGTGACAAGCTACAGTGATCACGGCAAAACAATTTTTTTTTTGGACCCCTCGAAAATTTTCTCTATTTCGACTAATTTTCAACTTTTTGCCTTAAAAAAATTACAATAGTTTCTACAAATATATTTCTTTCAAGTAAGAAAACATTTGTTATTAATTATTTTAATATGTGTCTAAAAAAAATCCTAAAAAAAGAGCCTTTTTTGGACGTCCCAAGTGTACATAGCCCCTTAAAGTGCATGGGAATCTAATGAAAGATATGGCAAGAGGATACCACAGTAAGAAAATAACGTTTCTAATACTTTCTAGTAGAAAACGCCACTCACTATTGTTGTAACGAAAACTTTATAGGCTTTTTCAGGAGTAATTGGCACTAGGCTAAAACCCAACATTAAATCAGCACACTTAATTGTGTTTGAAAAACGATATTGGGAACGTTTCTGCCAGCAAAACGAAAACCATAAATTTGATCACTTTATGGTGACCAAATGTAGTAGCAAAAACCAAGCAAACAAATAAATAAAACTACTTTAAGGTGAACGGAATTTTCACAAGTTTTTAAAACGTTTTCGCTACTATTTCTATACTATAACTGGAGTTTAAAATTTCGGATGATTATGGTTCCGATGTGAACGTTGCCACCACGTTGCGAATGGGTGCATTGAGTGGCTTTTTACATTGTCGTGGCAAAATAAGTGGAAATAGCGTATCGATAACTACGATCTGGTGGCAGTTCACTATTATCCAGTATTCGACACCAAAAGTGCTAGTTGGGAATTGACACTGAAAAAATAGAGTAATGTTTGTTTTTGTTGCACTGCTCCTTCCTTATGTATTGAATTTGCTCTTTTCTGCATAACACCTTTCTAAGCACAAAATATAACTAAATTTGATGAATAAAATTTTTGTATAAAAATAAAAACGAATCCTTGCTTGCTTAGTAAGTTGTAAAATTGAACTTATTCGTAGTGTCCAAACTCATTCTTGACAGACTGTATCTTTGAAAATTTCATGTTGATGCCAGCAAACTACAGGAAATGGTTATGTGATGAATATATAAATTTATTAAGTTTAATTTGCGATGATAGGTGACAAGTAAAAAGCCCAAAAGTCAACTATATGCTATTGAATATATGTATGTTAATGTAGTGGCTCATAAAATGCTTACCGCCTCCGGAAATTCCAAAACTAAGTCGCCGTAAGCTGGCATTCCAGACTCGCTTGTAAAATCGGATTCGAACGAGTATTCGCTGATCCCCGCAAGATTTCTGAATGCTTCTCGTTTTCTTTCTAGGAGCTCCTTCTCCTCATCCGTATAAAATGTTGGTTGCCCTACATACTTTATTCTACGTCTCCCAGCATCACTAACGGGACTTTCACAAATTTCGTTGCTACTAGCCGACTCAAAATAAGACGAATTATTTTTATTAGCGGTAATTTCTCGTAAAAGCGGAGCTGGTGACAAACGTCTAAAATTTTCATCCGGACTACTAACAGGAGCTACTTCATCTACCACCGATTCATACAAGTTATTTTGTAAACGAGTTTTGTTCACATAATCGTGTACTCTATCGAAGCGCTCACCGCTCAGATTGCTTGACGTTTGAAATTGATCAGTACAAGTAGGCCGAGGAAATCGACTTCCTCTTTCTTGGCAATGATCGTGACGCATAAACTGGAATTTTTCCTCTTCAGCGAATTTCTCTATAGAAGCTTGCCTTTCCAGACGCGGCACAACCAAGTCTTCACCAAAAGCTATGTTTTGTTGGGCAATTGATTCTGATGGAGGATTGCGCGAAGAAGCCACTGTAGAAATGTTATCACCGTAGTGCTGAAACGGATGCGCACGTTCACTTGGTGAAATATCTCTTTCACTTCCAGTATTAATCAATTTCGATAGATCTTCACTTGATACTGGTTCGGCCTCCGATGATTCAATGCCGAGGCTCTTTTCTGGTGTAGCTGGGATTTTGAACTCCGTTTTGCGTCCGAAAATAGTGATTTGAATCTTTTTGACTTGCTCACCTATAACTTGATCCTTTGTCCTGTTAGGGCAAGAAATATTTTCAGCGCACAACAAAGCTGGAGGTGATGGTGAAGTTTGAGTAGCGTTATTTGTTAAGTTCTCCTCAAAGAATTTCTTCTTTTTCCGCCTTATATTAGTCAGGGAGAATCTTTTCGCAAGGAAATTTTTCTCTTTTCTTACAACCACCGAGCTAATATTCACAGAACTGTTATCACTTTGAGATATTTGCTCATGAAATTTATCTTCAGAGCAATTTTCAGTGCTTTGAGTTTTGATAACGTCCGATGAAGACGTTTGCCGAGTGAAATGATGATTTTCACGTAACGATCTGAATGTAAACAGCACCCGAGAACGAAAAGTCCTTAATTTCTTTTTTTTATCAGGTGTTTTTAAAAATTCAATCGATTTCGAAACTGGTGATATGCTGGAAAAGTATTTCCTCCTCAAAGACACTGGCCTAGTTATATTTTGTTCTGCTATTTCTTCAAACTCGTCACTTCTCGGCAGGTACACTTGCAGGTTTTCATTCATTTTCGGCTAAATATACCATAATATTCAACGCGCCGGTAAGGTGCCCACAGTCCGTTGTCGCGCACATATTATCATGGGTAAGATAACACAGGTAAACTTCGCAAGAAATTATTGGGCGAGCAAAAAATTACACACGTCGAAACGCGTCTGCTACGAAAACGAGATTATTCAATTCAAACTTTAATTGAATAAGCCCGTGGAAAGTAACTCTAAACTAGACCACATCCATAACTTGCGCGCGCAGCACTCTATCTTGCACTGAATGCTGAAAATTCTTGAATCACGGGAGGATATGTACAATATGTATCTAGTGTTCTGAAAGTATTGAACTTATGTACAGATATGCACCTGTGGAATTACCTTCGAAAGCTGCAGAGCCTTCATAGGCAAAAGACTCGGAGCACGGGTAAATGCAATAAGAAAAGCTTTGGTCAGGCCAAGTCGATTCGCTTGAAAAAAATGCAACACAATACTTGTGCGTTGGAGTACCTACTAACCGGCTCGAAAGAACTACTCGTAAGGAAGACACTTAAGCGTCTAACACAATGCTCGTGAAAGGAACAATTGTCGAACTGGTGGCGAAGTGAAATATAATTATAAATAAATATGGTATTCAACGCTTTGCAGTTGAATTTTTTTTTATAACTAACGAGCGACCTCTGTGAAACGAATGCCGCTTCAGATAGTTACAGTTAATTTCATTGGATTTTACGTCACTTGAACTGTGTAAAAGTATCAAGTTTACGTTATGGTCGTCTGAAGAACAGATAGTGATTACTAATTAGGGCGTACCAAAGTGAGTCGATGCACAGTGTCACATTACGTATACAACGCTATCAACTAAATTGTAAGTCTTCAATTCAAACGAAATGCATGAATGATCTGCAGTATATTCAAATAACAATGAGAAAATATGATAGTCCGTCATACATATGTATGTACATAAATAATGTCAATTTACAAACGGAGCACATAATATTTCAGTTTACTATAACAAGGAATTAGAACTCTTTCAATACAAAATTAATTAAGCTATAAATAAGTTTTATTAAATCATTCCGAAGTCCGCTGTTTGTAGCCTTATATTCTTGCGTAATAGGGTTAAAATATCAGCAAAAATGACGTGAAACAGATAATAAACGCTAACGCTCCTCTAAATCTTACGTAAACGAACGACCTCATGCTACAAATATCGTCAAATTTTTAGATAAATAAGGCGCTATCAACTTGCATTATATTCGGTGGTTTCCATTTAGCGACCGTTTAATGAGCATCTATATTACTTCCGATTTATATCCCCCATTTTCCTTTACCTACTGTTTGTTCAGACCAGTCGACCTCACGACCAGGGAAGTAATTTATTCACTGATGTGTGCATTAAATCGGATATGCAACTGCAGCTCTTAACAAACCAATGCACTCAGGAATGGTGAAGTGCGTTTTTCAGTAAAAAGACATGAAAAAAAGACGCAGATAATTTTTGGGCTGCAGTCGTTTTTCTTATTTATGCCTAGTACTATACTCTTCGCGAAACGAATTCAACGGTCAAACCCCATACAAAAGAGCTTTACTGACGAATTGAAAAGCTCTTTTTGTATGGGATTTATCCGTTGAATTCGTTTCGCGAAGAGTATAGTACTAGGCATTATTTTGAACTGGAAACTGAAATTTTTTAATTCTGTAAAATTATGTAATCGAATTTAATTTACCCTATTTATTATATTGGCAGAATGTCAGAAAAGTTCATACTTCTACCAAAATTGTCCGCGAAAATTAAGTTACGCAAACACGAAGTGCTGCATCTATTGGCAGAATGAAAAGTAGTGCATACCTCTATCAAAAATTGCAATCAATCCACTCTGTGAATTTCATTTCGATTGAATGACTGCGCTGGAATTCATAAGGTTGGAAAGGTTTTTAGGACTACCACCCGCAAAGCTTTTCAAATTTTCGAAATCTTAATATTTGCTGTTAATTTTCATTGCAGGATAATTCCCATTTAAAAATTTAACGACAACATCGCTTAGTAAACAAATACTAAAAAAAAAATCCAAAAATTTCCATAGCTGGCAGCCCTTTTACGCTTTTTCAACGAAATTCATACAAGACTTAAACTACAACAATTTTCACTGACTAAATGAATTTCGTTTTGATTTCATGACTGCATCGGAAGTTGTACGGAAAAAGCTTTATTTTGCTGAGCAAATTTATAAGATTTAGGTAACAAAAATTGCCAAAACTGGCAACTCTATTCTAAATTTTCAACCAAAATTCGATCGCATATGGCTTAGAGTAAGGTTCAGACTCTGTGTGGGTTTCATTGAAATTTGTTGTTTTATTCTCAGTTAGTTTTAAAGGTGATACCGCTGCCACAGTGCTGTCCGCATTTCAAAATCAGTACTAGTTAGTACTAACATGTCCTTTAAATTTCATACTGATCGGATTAGGTCGTCAGTTCTCGTGAACAGAATTTTCGAGTGCTGAAAATACAGGCGATTTGGCGATGTGCTGCCGTTCTTGTGCAATTCGGAATTTTGAAAATTTCAAATTGCCATTGTGGACAAAGGTTAAAGTGCTTTTTTTTCCACATACCCGCCCTAGCTACATGATTGCGCGCACAGTTTTGAAAAAAAAACAAGATGGAAAGAAAGTTCAGGAAGGTGACAAAAGAAATGAATATTATGGATACCAGCTGAAAAGCTGCAAAGGATTTCGGTAATTCAACGCATAAAACTTAATATCAATACTGAGGAGATGAAACTGGAGCTTATAGGGCTCGGTTTTGAGGTGAAATCCATCATATGTATAAAAAAATTCAAGCAGCCACAGTTTCCTTCAAAGTAGAACTGGAGTCCGAAGACAGCACCCCCAAATAGAGTGAAATTCACACAAGTTATAGCCCACGATATCCTATCCACCGTAGAATAACTGTTGAAGAGCAGTTAAAACGTAAAAGTCCTGTACAGTGTGTGAATTACCAGAAATATGGCTACACTAAAACCATTTTTTGACTCCTCCAGTGTGTGTTATTTGTGGCGAATTTCTCGCCAGAAAATCTTTTGAAAAGAATAAACAAGATCCTGCATTTAGAAAGGAATGAAACTGTTGTAATGATAATACTTCTAAATACAGAGAGTGTCTAGTATTTCAATTTTCAATAGTAGAGGCTTTGGATACTGCAATCGATAGACCAGACTCCATGTTCAAAGCAACTCTAACCGCGAACTGATGCAAGAATTACTTCAAAGTCAGAACATGCTACTCCAAATTTTTATTAACAAGCAAATGAACTCATTCAGGATCACTCATTGGAATGCGAATGACATTGTCAGCCTGCTTAAAATCATCTTACGATATTGATGTGTTCCTCATATCGCAAAACCACCTCTACGGAAAAACGCGACAATCGCTCCGCACGTGTAGTTTGGCTCTAAGCGTAATTATTCCAACAAAACCAACTGGAATGCATTCAGACTAGTGATGGGCGTTTCGGTTTTTTTCAAAAAACCAAAACGAACTGTTTTTTTTTTTTCAAAAACAACTGTTTTTTAAAACTGTTTGAAAAAAACAGTTTGAATTAACGAGAGGAACAAATTTTATGCTGTACGACAATTAGAGTTAGGTCGTACTAGGATTTTCACATACTAGGTGTAACTAGTACGAGTACGAAAAAATACCTGTTCCAAATACCTATTTGAAGTATGTACAAGTACATGTATGCATACAATGCATACGATTTGCAGTAATGTAATGAAATTAACTAATATGCCCTCTTCCACCCTCCAGACACAACGTTACCAAGCTAGAATGGTGATGGTGCAAGATTACCTTCAAAGAATACCGAGTCATTAGTCTATGCAGCTTGTCCGTAACTTTCCAATGGTCGGTCATTTATTTGGCAAGTTTTTCGCCATCTAAAGAAAAACGATCAAATTCAATCAATTCAATTTGTTTTTCATTTTATTATATGCAAAAAATAGCTCCTGTATTCGTTCAAATGACAAAAGTAAAAAAATTACTAAGATAGGACTAACTAATCCTGTTGTCATCTATATAACTTTTCATCGAGCGATCTCTGATACCAAACTTTTCCTGGCTAATCTAAAACAGTCGGATTTCCACTTCGCCTCACTGAAGCATGAAGTTTTTATTAAGAAATAAAAAAAATGTTTCGTTTAATAAACATGCACCCACTAGGGGGCCAACCTCTTCCGTAAGGCTGAGCATGAGTCCAGGGGCACCTTACCTCCCATGGTCTCGTAAATTTTACAACCTCGGTAGGTATAGAGACATCCTCGTGGCGACCTGCAGTAAGGAGGAGGGCCTCAGCATACCCGGAGACGCCAACTGGTGAACCAAAAAGGATCTCAACCTGTTCCTCCTTGGCATTTTTAGTGCTAATTTTCGGCTGATTTCATTTTGCCGTATCTTCGAAACTAGGCCGCTTTTTCCAAGATTTGTATGGAAATTTCGACTGAAACAACTCAGAAAGGTCCCCAAATTCATGGTAGGTCAAAAAATTTTTTTTGGAAAATATTGACGTTTTTGCCCAATTTCCCCTATCAAAAATTTTTTGACCTAAAAATATCACTAATATACTCCCCGACCACTTCCAATCATCGAAAGCGCGGTAAAGGCAGTTTTTGCCAAACAATGGCCAAAAAACCCCCTACTCCCTTACAAAACCGAAATTTTTATATCACAGTAATAGGTCTTGGCCCGTTATGTCCCAAACCACTCTAACCTAAAATTGGCCGACTTTGTCCGATTTCAGCTCCTTTTGCCCTAAAAACTTTTTGAATATTTAAATAAAATACTTGCAAGTACGAAAATGCTTGCAAGTATGAAAATATTGTTTTCCGCAGCTAAACAGTTTTCCACTCCCAAACAGTTCGTTTTAACAAACGAAAAACGGTTCGTTTAAAAAAAACGGAAAACGGTTCGTTTAAAAAAAAACGAAAAACGATGAAAAACGATTCGTTTTAAAAAAAACGGTTCGTTTGAAAAAAAAAACGAAAAACGATTCGTTTGAAAAAAAACAGTTCGTTTTAAAAAAACGATTCGTTTGAGAAAAACGAAAAAAAAACAGTTCGTTTGAAAAAAACGAAAAACGATTCGTTTGAAAAAAACAGTTCGTTTTAAAAAAACCATTCGTTTTAGAAAAAGAAAAACGATTCGTGTTACAAAAACGATTGGCTTTAGAAAAAATATTCGTTGTAGAGTACTTGGAATAATTGGTTTTAGAAATACTATTCGTTGTAGAAAAATGGTTCGTTTTAGAAATGCTGTTCGTTTTAGAAAAAAATTTGTTTTAGAAAAACTGTTTGTCGCTATTTGGAGAAACTGTTCGTTCGTTTTTTGCAGCCAAACGTTTTTTTCAAACTGTTTGGCGTTTTTAAGCCCACCACTAATTCAGACGATACCTCACTAACTCAATCTTTCTAATAGCACCACTCAAATTATCAGAAGATGTCAATTCTGCAGTTATTCTTTTCAATGGACATGTCTTAGAGGCATTTGTCACCACAACACCTAAAATTAAATTGCATTGCTAACATCAGAAAATAACCTAATTTTAAAAATTAAAGTCTTATTACAGGAAGAAAAACTGGCATACAGATATCGGTAGCTGCACAGGTTACCTTAAACTAATGCTCGACTCAACAAGGTTTCTAGTGAGCTGAGAATCGTACTTGTGGATGGCAACGGGTTAAAGTTTAACTGATTCTAGAAGAACCTCACTACCACTGAAAACCCCGACTATTCACTGTAGAAAGCGGCCAAAAATATTAACAGACCACATCCTTTTCAGCCACAGAGGCGACTAACTATCATAAGGATAGCAATCGACAACAGACACGAATTTTTTGTCTTGCATCCGAAGGGCTTTTGTGTGGTGTGCACATTTTTTCACTCTTGTAATCGATGGTAATTTGACCATGTGGCTAGCACATGATGCATCGATTATCCAACAAAAACTAATTAAAACTTTGGCTAGGGAGTTCCAATATATTATTATTCAGGAAATCTGTTCTGAAAAATCTCCGGGAATCGATCTTATCACCAATGTCATGCTAAAAAGCTGCAACCGAACATGTTCTCCTATCTCTCTAATCTCTTCAACTCTATCTCTCAAACCGGACATTTTCCTGAAGCATGGAAAACAGGCGTGATTATAAAAGTCCCTAAGCCTGGTAAAGACTGTTTCCAAGTGAAGTTTTACAGTCCCAACAGTCTTTTGCCCTGAATATGCAAAGTTTTCGGGAAATTACTTCAGAGAAAACTACGGTCAATACTAGAATTTGCAAGAAAAATTCCAAGACACTCGGATTAGGAACACATCACAACACTATTCAACAGGTCCATCAAGCTACGTCACATATACTAAATTTTGTGTCGCCATCAGTCCAGTATAGACCATTAAGGGCTGTTTAGACATGCGTCCATGCTTCCAAGCATTTTTATTTACACAAGGCTAGTTTTTTGAGAGCGGGAGGGAAGTGGAAGTCTAGTCGAAATCCGTCTTCACGAAAACAGACAACCTGATGATCAGATTCAATTGAAATTCACAAAATGTATTGATCTTTAATATGATCAGGCCCGATATAAGTAACTCGAAGCTACCGGCAAAATTGTGGCTTCAAAAACTTCAGTTGCGGCAATAAGCTTTTGGAGAAACTCACCTAGTCAATTGACCTTGGTGTAACTTATATTTAATAATTATGATCTTGTAGTAACACTTAACTTGAAACGTTTTAATCTCGAAAATTTTAAAATTTTCGCAGATGGTAGCCCTAAAAAATGTTCGACCCCTG
>OX376372.1:219061711-219151711 GCA_947369275.1 Nemotelus nigrinus
TTACAAATTCATTCGTTGGACACAATATTTGGATACAAATCTACGCGGAGTTGTGAATAATGTCATTAAAAACAATTCATATTACGCACATTCCGAAAATATTTTGTTAGCGATGTTATTTGATGATAAAAAAGAGACACGAAAAATCGCAATCAAGAAAATTTTACACTACCGAAGAAATCTGTACGACCCGGCACATCTTAGAGTTTATCAAAAACCTTTGATAAACTTCAATTGTACAGATTATACGAATATGATTGATTTAAATAGAGATGATGTCTTATTCGAACCACCGTTTACGTATAGCATTCCGTATGATCATTTGGAACAATATTTAGAATGCGATGATCCACCATTGCCTGATCCAAGAATTCCGGTACACATACAAGCAACGGAAAGACATGTTCAATTGCTGGCTAGCGTTTCTAAACGTGTTTTAGAAAAGAGTCGACACAGTGTTATGGCAGTTACATCAGAAAGCCGTGCAAAATACCCCCGACTTGAAAGCAAAAAAGACTTTCAAAAATAAGTTATTTCGCTTTTCTTCCACTAAATTCATTTTTTTTTATTTTTTACACATGTTCTTATTTTTTAAGTTGAATTTTTGTTGAAAAAAAATAAAATAAAAATCAATTTTACCGAAAAACTTGTAATTTTTCTCGGAAAATAGACGAAAAATAGTTAAAATATGCATGAAACGCCCTCTGGCGGTAGTTATAGGTAAAAATAAAGATCAGAAATGAATTTCTCGACCCCAAAAACCCCCCATATACACATAAAAAAGATAATATAACGATGAATAAAAAAACGAATTTTGAATCAAAATGATGTTATAGGGAAAAAATCTTTTTTTGAAAAGTGAGAGACTCGAAAATTGAGATAGACCTATGGTTCCTTCGGCAAAGTTGCTTAGAATTGTCCATATAATCATCTTAGGGGGCAGGTCTAATCGACACAAAATTTGGCCCGCCCTAATATATATATATATATATATATATATATATATATATATATATATATATATATATATATATATATATATATATATATATATATATATATATATATATATATATATATTTATATGTAATCAAAAAAATTCAGTGACTATTTCTCGGGAACGCGCTATCCGATTAAGCTGAAACTTCAGGCTACATTTGTGTGTACAGAAAATAGGTCCAGGTCTCACCAAATGTTAATTATCTGTAACCCTTTGGTGCCGGCGGTCATTTGCTTGATATTTTAGATTTGCGTATTATTCTAAAAAAAAAAATAGTTTGCGAAATGAATTTTGAATGTGTTTTAAAAAAAGATTTGATAAGGTTTTGGAAATTTTTAACCCTGTGTGTGCGCTAGATGCCTAAAATCATATCGGGAAAATTGGAAATTTTTTGAATTGCGACAACTCTTGAGAGAGCTTTTGAATCATTACAAAACTTACAGAACACATTAATGTTATTGAGTTGCATACTTATATAGTTTTGTATGAACGTGCTGGCAACCCTGTAGCTACTGCAAACGCTGAAAGTGAAAACCTTAAAACCATCGATGCTCCTGAAATATTTTCGTTTTTTTTTTTTAAAAAAAGCAACTCGTATACAAAGCTTTTGCTTTGTCTACACAGTCAAAGTAAAACTGTGGAAATTCCTTGTCGGGCAAGAACGGCCAGTTTACCTTTAGCATCAAAAACTTCTGTTCACGGGAACTCACGACCCAATAGTCAGATACAGTTGAAATTTACAGAATGTAATGGTCGTAAGTAGTGCCAGTGGTGCCATCTTGAAAAATCACTACGAAAAATAACTGCTTTTGGACCTAAAAACTCTGGTTCAGTCACCAGATTTCTACAAAATTCACAAAATATCTGAATCTTACTCTAACCCACGTTTGATAGAAATTTGGTTGAAAAATTAGGTTTGGGCTGCCAGCTATGGTAATTTTGGTGTCTTGAATTTTGAAAGTTCGCTCAAAGTTCTTTGCCCTATAGATTCCAGTGCAGTCAATACTCAGCAAAAATCTAATTGGGAAAACAATGATAGGACTGCCAGCTATGGTTGCTTTTATTTTTTTGCATATCTTTAGTAACCGATTTTATCATGAAATGTTCAAATCATATTGATCTTGTAGTCAAAATAAACAACAAATATTACGATCTCGGAAATTTGAAAACTTTTGCGGGTGGTAATCCTAAATTTCTTTGTATCCTTATAACGTCCAATGCAGTCATCGGATCAATACGAAATTGGCAGAGTAGGTTGACTTCAACGTGAGGCAGATGTGACATATTTTTGGCTTTGGTGCCAGCAAAGGGCTACCAGCACGAGGCGTTTTTGTTATTTTCTTACAAATAAATGCTTACATTAAGTATTCACATCGCGAACATTTGCAATGAAAATAAGTAAGCAATGTTAAAATTTTCTAAGGACAGGACATTTTTCGGATGGCAATCCCAAACACCTTTCTATCGCTGTAACTTTCGATGAAGTCATATGCCTTGCTTGGCTTGAAATAAATGAAATGAAAATTAAAATGGCTTAGGGTCTATTCTTAGGGTGGATTGGTCTTAAGTAGGAGAAGTAGCTAGTGGTAGTGACCTGAAGTAGCTAGTGGTAGAATATACACTCAAAATCTGCACAAATCCTCTACTGTTCAAGACCAAAGGTGTTACTGGTATTTCCATTGCGTAAGGCAGCCGTATTGATTCGAGGATAGTTACAATGCTTCTATGCAAAGCAATTCGTGCTCGGAGAGCCATACCAACATCAGGCTCGAGTAGTGGCGGCGATCTATCACCACGTGGTCTATCTGGCAACGAGTGGCTCCATCAGGTGATATCCAGATGGACTTCTGGATATCTTTACGCGGGAGCCTGGTACTCGCAACGACCAATTTCTTGGATGCTGCCAGTTCTATGACTTGGAGTCCGTTGTTATTAGTGCTCTCACGCAAAGTATGGGTGCCTGCGTAATGCCTGAATACCGGCCCCAAATCTCCAAAGATTCTTTCTTTCGCAAAATACCATTCCCTGTCCATCTGATCTCTTGTATTGCTGTTATATCAGCCTTATATTGAGATAGGACATCGGCTAGCTGCTGAACAGCTCGAGGTCTGTAGAGCGATCTAATGTTTCATGAGAAAATTTTCAAATCGTTTAGCCGTTTTCGTTCGCGTGGTCGTCGTTGTGTTATCAATCTGGTTCCGAGCCTTGTTAATGGTTCCGAGATAACTGCTTCGGAAAGCATTTTACGGAAGAAATAATCGGTCTCTCGCCAAAATTTTCTGACAGCCTGAAAATATTCGCCAACCTTTCCTGAAGGAAAGATTTCCCGAAGCCACCGCGAGGAGGTTAAGTTCAGGCTTCCATCAGCCGAAATAGTTACAGTACGTGCATATATTCATGTACTACATGTTATTCCCCCTATCCGACTGATGGCTCCGCTGCCAACTACTAACTAACGTGGACTGCCTGCAAACGGCTGTTCGGCATTAAAGGTACTTGTAACATCACATGCCATGAAAATGGGACACCGGTAGGAAATGCTGAGAGTGTCTCAGTTTCTCAGAAAAAAATACAGCATCTCCTGTGCCCCTGCCTGGCAGTAAGGAAAACCAAATATTGCTGTTTCAAGGAGCCCTGAATTTTTTACACGCGGCGGAGCAGAGGGTGAAGGATATCTTTCAGTTCGCAAAAAGGTCTGGGCCTTCGGTGGCCACTGGGACTGAACCTTTTTATTTCCTGGTCCTCTTTTTGGTATCACTACGGACCAAGAGTGTGACCTTGTGTGTCTATGTCTATGTGTGATCTTGTGTCAGCCAGTAAAACCTAACCTAACAACTCTTCAAGTATCTTGTACTATTGTTAATATGGGATGGATCAGTGTTCTAAGAAGACTGTTAGAAACCACAACCCTTCAAATTTATTATGCATGGCGCCAATTTAGTTAAATCAAGTGGATGCAAAAATCTGTTTAATAAAAACAAAGAATATTCGCTCCGCAGCAAATGATATCAATAAAACTTAGTTATTTTGTTTTTAGTTTTTTTTTAGTTTCGAGTAAACGATGAAAGGAAGGAGTCAGCAGCAGAAATATTGAGCTATTGCCAGTAGCAATGCAATATATAATGCTTTTACTTTTTTAGGTTGTGTAGCATATATATAATTTTACAGTTATCCTGCCAATAGCATATTTAATTAGTAAAACTAAAGTAACCGCCTGGTTGATACCTACCTTTAGTTCTCATGTGTCTAATGAAAAGAGGATTTAAAACCCACGGAATTGTCCAAAAATAAAATCATATACATATCATTGACCTATAAGATACTGTACATTTTATTTATCTCCATTCGTTGAGACAATAACAATGACTTAAACAGAACTAACACTGAAATGACACGAAATAATGACAAATAGACATTTGGACTTGCTCACGGATATTTTAAATCGTCGAAAATAATCATGCACTTAATTTCGAATAATTCATTGTCATCTTCAAAAATCATTTAGGAACATGTAATGCGAAATCTTTCAGAAACTTCAATCATAGGTTTAAAATCATTGGCTTTCACTTTTTGGTTTATGTATCAGTCGATACGAAACTTTCTCGTATGTAACGAAAGTTATCATAGTAGCTGGAACCACTCTTAGGAGATTTGGTTTAATTCCCTTATAAAATCCTTTCCATCCTTCAAACCTATGCGAAAATAATAACAATGAAAATCAAAGCAACACGAATGAATTATTTTTACAATATTTAACACATAATATAAATATTATTTGAAGATTTTTAGCAAAAATATTCTTTGGGCATGATGAGAACAAGTATTTCAAGCGTAGTTAACACTAATTACTTAATACATTAGAAGCTAGATTAGCCTAGTGGGCAGAGTCCAGGTTCCAGTAAATCCAGGTTCAGACGAGGGACCGCGCACCAAGCGTTGAGTTCACCTAGCACTGAATAGGTGCCCGAATTAATCAGGGGTAAAATGAGTCGTGGAACTGATTACTCGACACTCGTATTCTCATTGATTGTAAATTTGCGATTATGCTCTTTACCAGCTTTAACCCCTAGACCCGTACGAGGGTTGTCATAGGATTACTTCACTTTTCTTTTATTTAATACTTTACAGCTGAACTAAAGATTGAAAGTGTTCCTTTTAGAGGAAAACTTTTAAGAAATTATTGTTTAAAAGAAAAGCCACCAGCACAACAGAACCACTGGAAACACTTATATTCGATGAACAGTAGCGAAATCGTGTAAATTCTGAGTGCATTTACAGTCAAAGACAAACACTTGGTACTTAAATCCATAATAAGTTGCCTATCTTACAAAACATTGAAAGCAGCATCTCCAGTAACATAAATGAAGAAAATGAAAGAAAAGAAAATAACTAACAAAAACGTACAAAAAATACACGAAAAGACCACACACCGAAGATAAACATACAAACAATCAAAAAGCAACCTACAAACAAACTAAACTAACACACAGCCACAAAAAAACACAATCGGTAAAACTGTCTAACCACTATGGGGGCTGAAGTCAAGTGTGGCCGCTGGCTTTAATAAGACAATTAGAAAATGCACTCAAAATCTGCACAATTCCTCTTCTGCTATACGTAATTATTACCAGTAATCATCATCGGATCGTTTTCGCATGACCGCATCGATAAATTTAACATTGCGAAGTCATTATAAGTAACGATACGCGCTCCGTTTTGCATTACTCTACCCTTCACTGTCCATTACTTTGTAATGCAGTAAAGTAGTTACTAGATAAACCCACATGGATTTCTGTACCACAATGATTGTTTTTTGCATTACTTACACATTACATTGTAATCCATTATTTTGGAATTCATAAGCATTAATGAAAGAGTGCATGGTAAAAGTCATCGATGCTTGTGGTCCTACTGGGATGTTATGTCATCGTGTGAACGTCTGGTGTTTGAGATGTGCGAACAGGTTGACTTCAACGTGAAGCAGATGTGTTACAATTTTGGCTTTGGTGCCAGTAAAAGGTTACCAGCACGAGGCGTTTTTGTCATTTCCTTAGCAATAAATGCTAACGTTCATGATTCATATGACGAAACTCTCCAATGAAAATAAGTAACCAATGTTTTAATTTTTCAAATTCTGGAAATTTTTTTGGATGGCAACCCCAAACATTCTTTCGACGAATTCATCGGATGAAAACGAGATTCATAGGTGACGAGAAGCAGTTGCGGAAGATTTTTAGTTTCAGTGCTGGCAAAATCTTGCAAGCACTGAGCATTTTCTTTATATATGTTGCAGGATACGCCGTTTGCAAAGTTTTGTAACATAAGCAACTGATATTGAATGTAAGTAGCAATATTTGACTTTCCTAAATTTTGAAATCCACGCCAATAGTAACCATGAAAACCTTTCCACCATATTGGTTTCAATACATTCTTGTGATCAAAGCGGTGCATAGTCCTCGAAACAGGCTGGCTGTAATAAGGCCGAGAGAATATACACTCAAAATCTGCACGATTCCTCTACTGTTCATCCAGCATTGGTGCTCCTAGCGGTTCTGGTGCGCTATAACTTTTGTGTATTGGAGTTACAATTGTATTTTGTAAGTGTGTAAAAAAGATCCAGTTTAATAGCTGATGTTACTAAGTAGGCAGGGGGCTTATCAGCATAAACTTTTATGTTTTTCAAATAACCCACTGTGATGTCATCAAATCCTGAAGTTGCACCGCCTTTCATATTTTCAATTATATTAGCTGCTTCCCTTTGCCTAATGGTGTCAATATTATAAGAAAGATTACTTTCACACATTTGTGAAACCATAGCAATATTGTTCGTCGATCGGAGCTGCCATATTTTTTCCACCGTTACCAAAATATTGATTGAAAGCGTTGACAATGTGCTTCGTCTCAGGCAGGTATAGTTTTAAAAATATGTTTTCTTTCTGTCACAAGATTAATTGCTTTTCAAAACGTTAATCGAGCACGCGGCATTGTTCATTATTTATAGTATTGTCTCAAATTTTCCTTGCTCGGGTTTTTCTCGAAAGCTTGCGATCATTTGTTTTTCTTTCTAACTGAATTCCTATGTCCTATGGATAGAATTCCTATGGCAGTGACAAAGAGCTGCACACCTGAAGCGACTTGATCAGTAACTTGAGCGTGTCCTCCGACATTAGGTCACTGGCTTAAATTTGCCAGGAGATAACTGGAACCAGAGTGTTGTCGTTTTCCTGGCTTAACCAGTGGTGGGAAAGTTGTAAACCTGGTGCAAGTATACACTTAATGTGCACAGGGTATTACAGTAGTGAAAATTAAGATTTTTGGCGGGAAGTAGAAAAAAATGATTGCGGTTGAGGAAAATTTTTTAGATCAGAAAAAGAGGGATGGTTTTTCTTTGTTGTTTTTCGAGCTGTAAGGTTTAAATAAAACTCTAGCGCATCAGAAACGCTAGATAACTGATTTTCGAAGAAATTGTGTTTGAGTGACCAAAAAGTTCTGAAAGACTTACTTTTCAGTATCGTCCTTCTTATACAGAGTCTTCTTCTGTCGACGGCTGAGAGCTTCTACTGGTTCACAATGTCCATTCGGCGTGGTTTTGCACCCAGTCATCAGTTCAGGACATTTCTGCTCCGAACTGGCAGCCTGAGCATCACTAGCCAACCTTTCTTTCACTACTCCAGGTAGACTGAGAGGTTTCGCTGCCGAACATCCAGTCTCCAGGAAAACACCAGCAGTTATTACTGCATTGGTCTCCCTGTCCACTTTCGTCGGTAGCTTTCCCCTTTTACGCAGTTTCTTACGTTGCTTGCGACTGAGAGCCTGCACAGGTTTCCACAGTTCAGAGGAACGAGCACTCTTACTTACTGTACTACCTGCGGGCGTCTCATTTACACTAGTCAAAGTTGCCTCGTTTAGTGCATCCCTCCTCCTCTTGTGTGAGGATTCGGGAGGAAACATATTATCTCCTGGTAAGGTCGTAATCGGACTTCCAGCCTACGCTGTACTCGCATTTCCGAAGTCTGTGGCCAGAGGGGATGCTATCAGCAAAATCGGAAACTTGCTGGACATGGAATCTTCCACGATCGTAGCCTGTGAGCTTCCACTGCCACCAGGGTCCTGCATTGGGTCCTCGTACATGAGGTTGAGGCCTACAGAATCCGAGCCTCTGTCGTACTGCAGCCCCTGCAGACTCAGTCTGGCTGCTACCTGCAGATATCAGCCTCATGCTTGTCCCCATTAGTCGCCTCTTACGACAAGCTGGGTTTGGCTGTGGATGTATTTGATTGAAATGCGGAAATTGTATTATTTCGAAAAATGGATGCACACATAACTCGCGTCATTGACGATATACGGCCTCAAGTGCTTCAAAATTGGATATGATAAAGTTTGGGAAATTTTTGACACTGTGTGGGTGCTAGTGACTAAAAGTAGGCTAAAAAAAAGTTGTAAAGTTTCGAAGCACAATAGTTTGTGACGACATAATCAGATCACCACAAAATTTTCTGGACACATTTATGGGCGTGAGAGATATACTTCTGTAGTTGAGTGTGCTGGCAACTCTGTAACTACGAAAGGCACGTAAACAGAAATTCTTCAAATCATCCACCCTAAATCAAAGACTAATTTTTTTTTATCTGGAAATTGGGAATAAAAAGGAACACATATGGTCTGCACTCAGTTTATACCCATACAACCTTTCAAGTATTCCAAGAGGCATAGTACACGAAATTCTTTTAAAATTTAAGCATCGGCTTTCAATGTCAAAATAATGCAATTTTATGTTTTGATTTAACTTTCGTATCTAGTCGATAAACTCTGATTTCTTAATTTGTTATATTATAAAACAAATTCAAAATTTAGTTCTTTTTCAGCTCACATTAGGCACAAAGTCTTATTCAGGAACCATTTAACAGCGATAGATCAATTATCTTTGAAAATTGTTGGAAAGTAAAAATATGCAATAAAAATGGAATCGCTTTCAAATTAAAGAAGACACATCTTCTTTATTCACAAATTTGCAATCTTTTCATATACTATTTATATACATTGGTTCATTATTATACAGATGAGGACTTTAGATTTTTAAGAAACAAATACATCCTAATTAAATATTGTTCCCTACAATCGAAATCTATTTAGTAAACTTTTCCCATATTAGCATTATCAGACATATATTTGGAGTAACGTGGACTAGGTACGGTATAAGACCTTTATAAAAACCTTTTAATCTTTCGTACCTCCATGTTTTCTTTATACAATCCCAGGCACCCTCATATGAATGATGATGGTCTTGAAGTCTCGCTCGTATCACCTGATATGGATAAGTCGCTGCGGCAGCTATTAGTTTTGAAATTGCGGCAAACACAAGATATTCCGAAGTTCTCTGAAAAAAACAATAGAAATTTACTTTGAAAAATTTACTGCTCGCTGATATATTGTGTATTCAAATTTTAAACCTTAGATAAAAGTAATTATTTCATCACTATACACATGTTTGTCAGCTTAAAAAGCTTACAAGCTTGTCAGCTTATAATGATGATTTCCAAAAATTTCAAAAATTTTGAGATTGGTTTGTCATTTTAATCGGGTGGTTTCCGAAGTCTTTTTAAGTTTCCTTTCTTTATCCGACTAAGTAGTTAATGTTCAACTTTGCTGTTGCGTTTCTTTTGATTTAGCATATTCATTTGGAATTCCACCTAAAAACTTTATTTTTTTTAGTTTTTTAGACTTTAATAAACAGCATCATAGGAATTATCATAATATTGTATCTAATTACAAAATTAATGTTGTGGTTGTGACTGGATGATCCGGTTACAACCACAAACTTTGCTTCGCCGTACAAAAACATTAATAGCAATTCCTCTTTTGTTATTTGCTCTAGATTTAGCAGAAATACTTTTCAAGGAGCATGTACCGAAAATGTCGTTAAAATTCTCTTGTACTCTGAAGAGAAGGTAAGAGCAACTGTTAATAGTATTCAACCGCTTTTTGTAGCTGAAACATTTGATGTTCCTTCTGTCGCGTTTGTTGATAGGTCGGTAGCTCTGCTAGCGAAAAGTGTGGGACTTAAACAATAGTGGTTTTAATTGTAATCGGCTTCTCTCACATGCGTCTCCCAATCGCCATAGCTAAGCATTCGCTTGAAAGGTTAAGCTTGGGCAAAGGAAAATCTTCAGCTGGTATCATAGCTCGTAAGAAATAGAAAACACCCGCTCAAGGAAATAATTCCATCCAATCAAAAGCGGATGACGTTTCACCTATTCCTCAGAAGCAGCAGCAACCTCAGTAACATGAGCCCGCCCAACAGCCTCAGATCAACTGTGATCAGCCTCTACCACACGATATTACTTCACCTGTCCCTCCATCGAATCGAGCGGCCCAAACTGCATTATTACCCGTTAGTAGTGAGAGTGCGGTCCTACAAGCTGTTGCCCTACCTGGCCCGCCAGAGTTTCGTGTAGGCCAAGTATTGCTAATGCCTCCAGATAATGGTAACGCTGATGGTCTAAAAAGCACTAAACTCCCCCGCTTCAAATCCTCGCTTCACGAGTTGTTCCAGATACGGCAGTGGAAGATATGGAACTTACAATGTATGCTTGAGAGACTTATCAATATTTATTGCAAAAAATGACTGAAAAAAACTGTTCGGCTCGTGGCGGTTTTCAAACTTACACTTGCTGCTGATTTGAGCGTGATTGGCAATCAAAACTTCTAATCGCCTGGCGTCTTAGCTAATTCATTTGAAAAACGTAATTGCCGACGATTTTTATTTATTTTCTGGTGATATCATTTGCTTCGCAGAAACATAGGTTAGGAACTATATTTTCCTCTGCATAATTGTAGGTTATCAACTAAAATTGATGGTGAAGGAGCCCCCATAGCAGTGCATCTTGAGATCTGAGAAATTTTTTTTTATCAGCCTGTAATCATTTGGTGTGCTGGGTGCCAAGAACCCGAGCCAGCGCTGCCCACTGTTCAGGCTGGCGGACAGTCTCCTGATTTTTTTCTTGATTAGAATTCTGGGCGTTAAGTTGAGACTGTGTTGCTTGCAATTAAGCTAAATTTTGAAGTATTTAGGGAAAGAAATTTTGGGTTTAAAGGTGGAAAATCTTCATTTGACAATTTTTTGGTTTTAAACTGACAGAAGTTCTTTTTTACTGCTCAGAACGGTCCGTTTACGACTAGCTGATGGGATTTATGTGTCTGGTTTTAGGTTTTCTAGAATAACGAACATTTCTGAAGAGCTGTTAAATTCATCAGATCCTGTTGTGCTGGCTTCTTCAGCATTAGAAGAAGAGGCCGTTTCTAAAGATGAAGTTTGAAGTCTCCGTCGCTTTTTATTTTGGGGATGATGTTTTTCTTTTGAATGCTTTTTACCACTTAATTTTTTAATCATTCTTTTTAGCTAACTTTTCGTTGAAGCGGCGTTGTTCTGCCAGCTCATCTTGTGTCTTTGAAGTTCTTTAAAGAGATTTGATTGGACTGATTTCTCTTTGGTCGAGGAACGTTCCCGTAACGATGGGGACTGCTTCTTTAATTACACTCATATTACACGTTGGCCTAGCACGTGTGACACTTCACCCATACAAGCCCGCGGCCAACCCAAGAGAATGGCTTGCCATAGCAAAATCTTAAATTATTAATAAATGTAATATTCTGCGAATAAGAAATTTAAAACATTTTTGATTACTATGACAGTATCGTCACCTTTACAACCCAGCCGCTCGCTGCTGTGTATCCCGGCTAAGCGATTCTTCGAATTGTTTTGCTGCCTTCCCTATCAAACGGGACGATTCGATGTCCTTGGGAACTACCTGGTGATTAGTCGATGACTTGTAGATCACGATGCCTTCGCTCGGATTTAAGTTACAGACTCGATGGTCATTAGCACTGACGGATGTCTTCGCTGTTACAGTGGTCGAATCGAACTTCAAGAACTTATCGATTATCCCAACAACTCGTTGTACGAAATTTCTCACGGCCACAATCAATTATCTACGAGTATGTGTTAACCTTGAAACATAGGCGTATCCCTTAGCATTTGAAATAAAAAGCTGGGCTCTTGCAATTGCACATTGCTGTTGTTGGCAACTTCTATGTGTGCGTAACCAAAAATGCTTGGGCATAACCAAATATGGTTATACCGGAGGTGCAATACCAAAAAAGGGGAATAGCCAAAATCGCAAACTAATTCGGCTTGCAGAGTACGTTCAAAGTAATTTCGATACAGTGTGTATCAAATTGTTGGTCCGAAAAATACCGTAAAAAAATCAGCTAACACCTTTTCCGAAATAAATTCAATAAGGTTTATCATTCAATAAGCTTTATCACTTTCACTAATGGAAACCAGTAAAATATTTCTTTGAGAATACCTCAAAGCGCTAACTGATCGCAAACTATCCTCTGGACAAGCATTAAAATCACATTCGCAGTTTCAATGTATCCTACTTGGAAACTATTCCACTAACACAGACTCTGCTTAGTTTCACATCTTATGATTTTATTTATTAATAAAATTGATTCAATAACGTAAAAATGGTTCTAAAATATTACGGTGTGAAAAGTATGGGCTAATTCACGTCGTTTTCCTATAGCAAGAAATACTCTTTGAATTGATCCTTTAAAAGCGTTTTCTTCCACAAACCAACGAAAACTATCTCCCGAGACTTCTATAATGTATCTATCTGGCCGCATGCCAAATCAAAAACTCCCACGGCTTTTTCCGTATCGTATCGGTTGCGTGCTTAACTTCGAGCGCCAATTGGTCGTTGCTCAGCGTTCTGAGTGCCTGTGTCATCTCATGCTTCGCGCAAGAAGCATTCGAACTTGGTAAACAAGTCATTGTTACGCAAAAACAATAAAACTTGCGATTTTGTTATTTTTTCAAGCGACGTAGGTCCCCAACATCATTTGGGGCCTAAGACTGTCAGCCTCAGTTCGGGTCCGTTGAATAATGAAAGCGTTTTCGTCTTCTATTGTGTTGCTTTTGTTTTTTTTTCGCAGAAGTAAAAATCAACTATTGCATTAATGTCCTGAATTAATCGTCTTGGAAGCTTAAACTGGTGGCCCATTATTAGACGAAAGCGCGTAAAGACTTTCCTTTGATAGGTTTCGCCTAGCGATTAGGAAGAGATTTCCGCTTACATTGTTTTTCCAAGAGCCGGATACATAGGGCGACGTAGCCCTCGATAGCTTCTGGGACCGAAGGTTGTCTGCTTCCATCGAGGACTGCCTCTAAAATTGATGCCATTTTGCAATTTTTCACCTCCTTTCGAAGCAAATGCTCTTTCTCGTGCCTTGGCTACGTTTGGCTAGTCAGCTACTGCCTAAAAGCCTTTTGATCCTTTTCTGAAAAAGATCCTACTTTTGAGCTTGTTATATGTACATTGTGCTTGTTTTGTGATTTAAGGATCAAACTACGTCGCGTCCTTTATTCTTCGAGCAAATTCACCCCAATTTTGAGTGTCTTACCCTAATTATGTATAGCTAACAAATTGGCACATCAGTCAGGTAAGAATTAGAGGGTGCTACGCCAATGCCGACTAAAGGCACTCTGCTCCAGAGCCATTAAATTATATGTTGCTCGTTGATGGTTTCCCATCATACTGGCGGCAGGCATCTTGATTGAACTTTTTTCGGTTGAGATGCCGTCATCCCACAGTTTCTAAATCGCCACAGCAGCAATTAATTGCAAGGACAGAAACTCCTATCGGGTTCTGCCAACGGTGTATTTCAGCTGTTTCTCGAATCGTACTAAAAGATTTAGTAACAAATGGAGAGTCAATTTCTTCAGAGTGGCTGGTTTCACTGATAAATAACGTCATATCTGAAGATAAAACCCATTTGACGAATAGCAACTGAAAAAGTTCGGGATAGATTAGCGTAGCCCCGGATCTTGAATTTTTTCGAGGCGGGTAAAAACTGAAAAATGCCGCCTCCGCTCACCAATAATTTTACCTTTATCATCATCATCATTTCAGCCTACTGATGGACACAGGCCTTCCCCAAAAACGCTACAATAACCAGTCTAGCGCTGCTCATTCTCTGTTAAGCCTATTTTTTCCAAAAATTCATGAACGTGTTTTATTTTATTTTAATTAGGATAGGAAAGGATAGGGTCTGAAATAAAACGTGAGATTAAAAGTAATTATTATGTTGCACCTCAGAAGAGAGAGATATATGGAAATGAAAACAGCAGTGAGGAGTGAAGCAATTGGTCTGAATCAGAGCGTTAGTAGTAGTGAAGGGAAACTATGGCCAACTTTGACAGGCTATTACTCCGCGAACAGGAAGATAGAGATAATAGGCCATTTGACACGTTATAACCAAAAGCTTGTAGATCTTAGGTATCGGAGACACCAAAAGGAATATCTGAGGTTGTAATTATCTCGATTTGTTTCAATTATAAATTCTAGTTTTGTAGTAAAATTGCTGCAATAAATTTCGTATATGGATACGCTTATTTCATTTCCTTAACTCTCTCTGTTCTGAGTGTGGCACATTGAAATTACAATTTTACGCTTCGAGCCTTTTGTTCTGCAAACAAATCTATGGCCTTGTCATAATTAATCTCATGAGCCATTCGATTTTCTATTGCTAATATTACGAGACTCGATAAACGTTCCTGGCAAACTTGCAGAGAAATATAAATATTAGGAAAGGAATCCGGCAAATCAAGCGTATATATCTGTTGCAAGGGATTAAAAACCCTATCATTTTTTAGATTTCAAAATAAAAGTGGAGTTTGCTCTGGCAGAATTCAACTGTGTTTAAAGCTTGCTCATATTATCGTCCAAGGTCTGCTCCATGCTTCTGCAGTTGGCATATTCAAGGCTTCAGTGCCATTGAAAAATGCAAAATTCAAATTCATCGTGGTAGCACTATTAATCCTCTTTTTAATATCTGATAAGATTCGATCAAATACCACAATTGTTACTTTAGCAAAGAGTTGAACAGGTTGAAGTCTTCGTGGTTCGTCATCACACATCTCATCAAATTGATTTTTGCCCCTCGAATGCGTTTATTTGACAGGATTCAACGCCAATTTTTCCCGCAACTTTTTTAGCTTCTTCTATCCAATATTCAATTGAATTTTCTCTCATTTCTTGCAAAGTTTTCATGAGGCCATCCATTAAAGAGGCAAAATGCGCAAGGATTATATCTTCCTTTTGAATTCGATTGATTTCGCGGGGAATATTTACCCAAATTGTCAAGTTCAGAATAAATTGAAAATACTTTAAAGCATTTAAGAGATGGCCAGCCACGTACTTTGCTTCCGAAGCATAAGAAGTCTGCACTTCTTCCAGCATTTCCGGCAAATTATTTGAGAAGGCTTTCACAGCGACATGTTTAGCTAACCATTTTGTCTGACTGCTTGCTTTTAAATTAGTTTTAACATATTTTTTTGTAATATCCCACAGAGTATTGGAACTGACGAAAAAGCAATATTTTTTTGGAATTACTCCAAATATGTTTATTGCTCCCGGGTATGATGAGGCAGAATGGACACTGACAAGATTTAAGGCGCCAAACACGGTTCAATTTCGGCCAGCTCATTCTTTTCTGCAATCCTGACTTGCACTTCGTTATAGTTGCCAGTCATATTGGATCCATTATCATAAGATTGGCCACGACATTGTCTAATATCTAAACCATCAACTGTCAATTTTTCCATAATCTGTTGACAAATGTACTCTTCTGTCTTTTCAGCACCTTTTTTTATTTCACACACACCACCAGTTTTTCCTTACATAACGAATGATCTGGCTTATTTGTTTTATATGAGAGACATCTGCAGTGCAGTCGAACATTGTTGTGTATTATTTGGCTTCTTTGATGTTTAGAATGCTATTTCTAACTGTTTTTGCCAATATGTCAATAATTTCACTCTGTATTGTCTTTGATAAATATGATACGTAGCCCTTTTTAAGTGTTCTAATTGAAACTTAAGAGTTGAATTATGTTTGGAGAGTAGGAAAATTAAATTCAAGAAGCTCACTTGACCAGGCTGAGGACATTGTGTGATGAGGTCGCTAGGGGTTTCGTGGGACCCAAGCAAAAAAAGACCGTTTTTTGATAGATACAATATAGCATCCATAACAATACGCAGGATCTGTCTAAATATAGCTGCATCTCTTTTGCACGGACTGCACACTGCCACTGAACAAGCCGCTGTGCGACTGCGTGTCTCATGGGCACCGGGCGAGCGCGATTGCTACCAACGTGCCCCGAGGGAATTAATTTATGCGCTTAAAGTACTATAGGGCATATCATGGCTAACGAGCTTAAAGACGATGCTGATATTGAAAGGAAGTGCAGGGTTTTGGCAGTCAGTGGAAATATGTTGACTCGCAGATTTTCCTGTTGTGCGAGTTAAGGTTAAGGTAACGTTTTTCCAGTGATATTGCCAGAGCTTGTACACGGGGAACACCTTGCGCGTCCAATATAATAATATCTTCAGGATGATGATATGGAAGTGCCTTGTACGGAAACCACTATGGAAGTGCCTTGTACGGAAACCAGCACGTTTTCTTAATCGCCCTGGATTTATCTTTGTCTTTTGTGTTTATATTCAAAGTGCTTTGTGTTTTTATTGATAATAACCTACTATAAGCCTTACTAACACACTGGATCCTCTAGTTGTCCGAAATAAACAATTTTTACTTTTATTTATTTATTATTTTACTGCACTGCGCGTCTGTCATCGCAAATTTGGGATAATGCTGAGGAGTGTATTCATCTGCCAAGCTTGAATTTGCCGCCCCTAGATACGGAGCTCGATTAGCAATATACTGTATTTTTCAACTTTCAAAGCTCGAAATCACGAGAGATGTTCCATATATGTTTTGATTTTTCCAAGGAATGGTGCTGGTCGAGCAGTTTGTCAACTAAATTTGAAGTGCCTATATGGCGAATGATATTCCAATCTCGGATTTTCGGATAATCACAGATACTGGAGTAGAAAAAAGTGATTCTCTACATCACTGTCTTTCAAAGTTCTAAGTTGGTCGACCGAACGGGTCAATTGAAAGTTACAGTGCAATCGTAGTTTCTTGACTATCTTTGAAAATGTGTTGGTTCTTGAAAATTGGTGTATGGGTGACCACAAATTTTCATGAAGTTAAAGGGTCTTGTCATCGCTAATTACCACAAATATGTAGATTTGCAAACTCTTCACTTAAATATCTCTGCATTTTGCAAGAGAATGTAAATATGGTTGTACACTTCCAAGATGCATTTTCCATTTCAGTGTTTTTTTCATATGTGTTAGAACTCATAATATTTACCAGCATTCTCTTATGGGGAGATTTTTAATTTATTTCTTGGTTTAAATGGAAAATAATAGGCGTTTTTCATATTAAAACCATAAAGACTCTCAGAAACCTCCTATTTTTACCGTAAAATTGTATTTCAATTAAAATTTCTTGTTTCACGGTATTACAGATTTTAGGCACATTTCTAATCGATTTTTTTTGTTTTCAAAAAATAACTCACTTTCTTCCACCAAAATCAAATGAAATCAGTGCCTTGAGAAGTTTGTATACCACATAAAGACTTATGTTTAAATTTTTGATGCATTTCACTTTTCATTTTACAGCGAATAAGCTGTACAACGAAACGATTATTGTCTATTATTTTCCAATCAAAATTTTTTAATGGTTCTATATTAAAAGCTTTCTTTATTCCTATTTGTAATTCCAAACATAAAAAAATCTATTTTAAGTGCACCAGTAAGAATTCTAAGGGAGATTTATTCTATATGAGTACAAATCAGACCCCAAGTATTTGGTTTCAAATGTGAAATACCCTGTTTATCGAAACAGCCTATAGACAGATATACCCTTTGTATTAAATATCCTTAAATATCCTTCATATAGATATTCAAAATAATGTTACTCCAGAGTTAGCAAGGTAAAAAGCTCACTTAAAAGTTAGTAGTTTACTTTTATATTAGTTTTCAGTTATCAACCCTAAATCTTCCTACTTTTATTTTGATTTTACCAGAGTTTTGAGATATAGTGCATCGTAGTTAATATACGTTGAGTAAAAATATACATCCGGAAACTTAGGTTTACTTACCAGTTTAGTATCGATTGGCAGTTTTCTATATTGATTGTATGAATTTTTCATTTCTTCATAAGTCATGAACTGTAAAGCACCATGTGATACTCCGAAAACACCAGGAACAAAGCCCTGAAAGCATACAGTTTATTACCTGTGCGTACTTGTACTCAGGACAAAACAATTACTCTATAAAAACCTTTTACACCTTCCTGACGATAAATTTTTATCAGTGCGTCAGTCATGCCTTCATATTTATATCGTTTTTTGACAGGGTCGAGCTCATATTGCAAGCAAAGCCTCGTTTTTACAACCCATAACGGATTTGTCATAATTAAAGTCAATATACCAGCTTCAGAAGCTGCTAACATGTGCAGTGTTGGGCCCAAAGGCTTTGAAGTATTACCACTCTGAATCCAGGTTTTTATTGAATTGTAGCTAAAATAAGCGAGCAAAAGTTACATTGTCTTGAGTCAATAAAAAAATAACTTCAAACACTTTACTTACAACATAAAATAAAATCCCCACGCACTTCCTGAACCCCAAATATTTGGTGTTACTCCCTTGTAGAGACCTTTTATTCCTTCCTGCCGAAAGATAGTGCCAAAGGCACTGATCAAGCCTCGATACTGTGGTGCTGATGTCGTCCTACCATCGTTCACTGCGGTATAGAGGAAATTGACTGATAAGTAAATACATTCGGATTTCATTTATTTATTTTATTTATTTATTTCACCAAGCAAGGTGTTCATGTATAGAAGAATATAAATAGTATATGCATAAAATTACGGAATAAACTAACAAAAAATCTACAGATGAATACAAAACTAATAAATTCGTTACAGATAGATAAATTTAAATGAATAACATTTAAATACCAAATTTAAAAAATGTTTACAAATGAAATATACAATACATATATATTAGTATGATGGAGGAAGGGGGAGACTATGAAGAGAGAGCCTTGATAATGTTATTTTTAAAAGTTGCTTTAACCGTAAATCTGGCAAATCAGGGCACGAACAGCCGACATGGGTGAGAAGAGAATCGACAACGACGACTGGACGTCGGGAACGACGAGAAGACCGAAACCCCGTGTTATGTCCAAGAAGACAATCGATTGTCCAGCCATTTTTCACCTAACTCAACGTACCTTAATAAATTAAGTGACGGTAGCTCCTCGTCGTGGCTTTACAGTTCTTTTTTTAACCTTGAAAATCGGACTACCTGTAAAATTGAACCATTTTATTGCAACGCTGAGGGGGTCCGATTCCAGAGGTTCACTGGGCCTTTCCGAATTGACGTCTTCGCCATTGTCTTCAACTTGTTATAACAGATTGTGAGGTCAGACCAAGCTGAGCTTGTCCGAATGCAATTAGCTACGCTTTGGCATTGCTCTCCTGTGGGCGTTTCCAAATTCACGTCTTCGTCCTAATCTTCAGCTTGTTATGACAGATTATGACGTCAGCAGCGTAGCTGAGCTATTCTAGCAGTTTGAAGCAGACTAAGGTTCCCGCTAGTTTCCGACGCAGTCATAAATTCTTATCTTACTTTGACACTCATAAGTAGAAGGTCGAAAATTGGACAGTTTCTTTTGTTTGTTTTCGAAACCATTTCTATATAACTGTCGCAGTTGCTCAATGAATTAGGAAATTAACGTTTCGTTAAGGTCCGTTCGTTCATAAAAGTTTTCGGGAGCTTATTTGTTTATCCTCGACCCACCCACTGCTTTGTTGAAAAGGGATGTTTACTTAAATGGATTTTTTGGTAAACTATGCATCATTTTTACAAGATAAAATCAATTTATTTACGCCACGCAATATTCGCAAAATTAAAAAGCTTACCAGCGAAGCGAATTTTAATCAGATCCAACGGGTGAAGTACAAGAGTAGAAGTCACACCACCGGAAATCCCAGCAACTAAGTGCTCGTACTTCACATGCGACAGCAAATGCAGTTTCCCAGCTTTAGTGCCATTTGTGGTTGATGACATTGTTCTTTGGTCTTTGGGATCCACTTTGATTTGCTATGGTATTCACTGAAAATAACGAAACTACATAAAATCATAAATCACATTTGTATCTCTTCTCTAAAGCGCCCCTAGACGATCAATATTAGGTGTGTTTTTTTGCTTTCCCTATCCATAATGGAACAGAACAGGCGTATTGAAAACAATAACAACTCTTGTACCAGTGAATTCACTGGGACAGGAGTTGTTGTTGTTTTCAATGTGTCTGTTTTGTTTTGTTATGGATAAGAGGAGCAAGAAAACGCGTCTATTATTGCTTGGCGACTGTACAATATTTTCGGGCAATTTAAGTTGTTGTACGATTCTTAAGTAGCTAACATGTCTAATGATACGGAATCAAGTTGTGTGACCATTGCACTGGCTGTGAATTTTAACAGGAAGAACAATGGAAAAACATACCATGACCGACGATGTACAACTGAGCCAATATTGCGAAATTGACCACAGATGATGCAATATTTTCATTTGCACAATGAAAATAAATTTTTTTTTTGATTAACTCAACATACTGAACAATCCTTCAATACGATCCATAGACGATCAATATTAGGCGTGCTTTTTTCTCCCCACATCCATAACATTGGAAACAACAACTCCTGTCTCAGTGAATTCACAGGGACAGGAGTTGCTGCTTCCAATGCAACTGCGCTGGATAGCATTGTTCTGTCATTGATAGGGGAACAAAAAACACGACTAATATGATCGTCTAGAGGTCGCTTAACAACGGGAAATGAAAGTTAAGCAGTATTCAAGTACAAATTACCGTAAAATTATGCACTGAAAAATTTATTCCAATTTGTAGCCATATGTACATAATCCATCTAGCATATAAGATAGCCATCAGTTGAGAACATCCATTTTACCGAGGGAAGAGTTCGCGTAATATTACCTACAGTCAACGATTCAAATCCTGCGTCCTAATGTTTGGAATTACGTCAACCTTCGATAATATTTTACAAACCTGCATTATCTCGTACGATAATGTAACTGCTGGGCCACAATGTGACGTCTTCTCTCCTGTCAATATCAAACACAATTACCAATGAAAGTAAAATAATGGAGCGGCCTAGAATGAAACCACTGCTTTGCATCTACCCCTGCGACTTGCACCAAACACCGCGTCCATCAACTTGACAACCATTTCTCTACATGCTGATCATATGACCAATTCATCAATTCCAAATGAGACAAACGTGCAAGAGGGAAGCAAAAAATCTGCTGTAAGGAGACAAAATATCACATTCCCCTACCTTATGGTTTCATCCCCTCTAATACAATTCAAATGTGAAGGGCCAAACCATTGTCTACTACCTTTATGCAATTATCGCCAATCAAATATATAAAAGAAATGGATAAGAAGTGTGGATTTTATACCAGTTTATATTAGTGTGCGACATTTTCTAACGCTACACACGCATACGCCTATGGACGTGTATGTCGCTCATCCATTTCTTCGCTATCTTTGCCGCAAATACACTGCGGATTGATCTAAGGATTGAGATTGAAACAGTAGGTCTGTTCGCGTACTTTTAGTCACGTTCATGGACTACAACTTCGTAAGTTATGAGGCGGGGGAAATTCATGAAAAGTACAAAAAATGTCTACAGCGTAAGAAGTTTGACCCTAACCAGCGTGCGATCTCCGCATACGTATACGCTCAAAAAATTCAATGATCTAATCTGAGATTGTATTGTTGATCAGCTGATTATAAAAAGAACGGCTTGGAAAATTTCGTCGTATCATGGTCGAATCGCATGGAACAAAAAGAGATGCAATATAAGATTTGACAGCTACATACTCAGGCTAGATTTCTCGCTGCTCACATACGGCTCACTGCTCGCAAAAATACCTAAACACTCTCAGGTCGCTTTGACAGATATTGGATTGCGTAAATGGAGGCGCAATTTCAAGGTCAAAGTGTTTTGTTTCCAACATGGAAGAAGTTCACTCACTTATCTTTCCCTACACTTTGTATTAAACAGTAAAGAAGAGAGAAAATAATGAGTATTAACTACCAGAATTGATCAAAAATATAAAAAGCAACTAACAGAAAATTTCTTCTTATAACTTTCTACATATTATGAGCTAATTTTCTGATTTCCTAACTACCAAAACATTTAGCACAACTTTAACCATAACCCAAAACTAAATTCACTTGTTGACAACTAAATAGCGACCTCACGGCAAAAGAGTGTAACTACTCATGAGCTACTCGGGAATAAGAGCACGAGTAGTTGGAAGTCGCCATAAGTACTTGCAAGTACAAAATAGTAATAATTGAACACGGGCATTGAAAATGGAACACGGCAATTGAATCAGATTCAAACTTGATTGAGTCCGCCATGTACACGTACTATATACAAAAATTCCATTCATATGGCAGCATAGTGCATATGCATTATAAAAATTGGCAGTACTTCCGAGCTTAAATTGTTCTCTATGGCCGCGGTCTGAATGAACGTCTTGCGGGATGTACATGTATTTCGATTCAGTTTTCTTGAGCGTTTAATGTTGCGGATTTGTAATTGCCGTGTTTGTCGTTTGAATTAAAAATTTCGATTATTTTCAATCCTTGGTGCTGACTGTGCGTAGGAGCAAGTGACAGAGTTTTAAAAAGTGAACGATTTTACACTAACGCGATCGAAACTGGTATAGCATTTAATAATGGTGCTGTATGACGAATGTCTGAAGTAAACTATAGTGGAAGATCAATGCATCACTAATTGGTGGTATTGAATACTCAGTTGATTACAGTCGATGCCAGCGAACTGCCTTGGAAATCAGTGATTGCACACTTGAGGTTCGTATGCTTGTAAATTGAAATTAAAGATGGATGCCTGATGCTCCTCTTTCAATCTAAGTTCAGAGACATCTATGAACCTAAGCATACAGCAACCTAAATTTCTGATTTGTCATACAGAAATAAATGATTTTAGATTTAGTTTGACGAATGAGTAATTTTGGTCGATGTGCTTATGGACTTCAACACAACGATCATAATCTATGACAACAATCGATCTAAGGACAAAATAAGTGGGTGTTTTGATCTGATATAATTTATATCATAACATATATTGTGTCTACGAAATGTCTCGTGAAGACATGAAATATGATATTTTTATGTCTGGCCATTTATCCACGTCCAAATTTATTATATATTTTTTCGTTTTTTTTGTTTGTTTGACAGGTTCTCTCCAACGAGGAAGCCGGGTTTGGCCTTGTCCAATTTGAGGTCTGTTTGCGTACTGCATGGATTGCAATAGGTCTGTTCGCATACTTCAATTAATTGCAATGAAGCCGTTTTTGTGTTCAATTTGACTGAAAATTTCCCCTCGTTCAGTAAATTTCAGTCAGGTCTGAGCTGCTGAAAAATACTGAAAAGTGTCAAACGGAGTGGCGTGCAACACATTTTTCTGTGTAATGTTGTTATGAAAGTCGAATATTTATGTGGCGATACTTTATCACCGCTTAGGATGACTTTATAATCACTATTGTTCTTCCGAAAACCGACAACTGACACTTTTGGCTGTCACTTTTCAGGAAATGCAATGGGAGCGTTTTCGCACTTTTCACGAATTTCCCCTCACCACATGATTCAGGAAAATTCGGTTCTTGAACGCGATTGAAAGTACGCGAACATACCTTTAGTATTGGCCATCGGTTTCGATAACACTCGTTTGGTGGGTTTGACCATAAATAGCGGTAATTTACACTTATTTAACTTTATACGACAGAAATGCTAAATTCCAGAGAGAGTCTATCCTTAGGAGAAAAACAGCCAATTTGCTATTCTCCGACTACGACCTTCCATTGCCAGATACCATTACGCACTGTTGCCAGGATGGGTGATTTCTCGCCATTTGGGCTATCTTCCCGTTGCAGTTGGCGACGAAGTTAAATTTTGCTCTATTGGCGACTTTTTGGGCTCCACTGACTAACTCAAGTTTCAACTAGAAAAAAATATAAAGTTTGACTTAAAACTTCATCTAATAAAATAAACTCTCGGCATAATTTAGACCTCGACCTAATGTATGACAATGTTGGGCTCTTTTAACAGCCAAAGTTGGTTAAATGAACGAAAATTTTCTGGCAATACTAGGGTAGGTTAGGTTAGTGAAGAGAGCTGCCGGGAACGTGGCCAGCATTAGGCCACCCTCATAGACAATCATACGCATTCACACTTACAGCCATGGCACTGGCGGGATTCGAACCCGCAGGCCCCGTAGCACGCCGCTTTTCGGCCTGACGCCTTAGGGAGCAGAGCTACCGGGCCCCCTCAATACTAGGGTAACTGCACTAGTCTCCCGACAGTGCTAGTGTCCGGACACTCAGAATCTATTGTTCATGTTTTAGGAAACATTGTTAACATTCTGTTTTTTTTTTCCTTTATTTTTTTTTGATTGAATCTTATATGCCTTTCGATTTGAGAGAACCATAAGTTAACAAGTCAACAAATAGCAACCAGTCTGCAACGCGCTGATCGTTTGAAGTCTGCATGTTTAGTGAAAATATGTGTTTCTAGTGGTAGACGAAATTTCTAAACAAACATTATTCTCTTTATTTTGGAAATTCTTTGCGAAAACCTTATCGCATTCGTAAATCAAGAGATTTTAGATCATCGGAACTCCCATAAACACATTCACACGTTCCTTTGTTGGAGTATTATTGCTCAGCAAGGCGTTCCATACATTGTAACTATCATTGAAGCCACGCGTTATCAGTTTGACAAAAACACTCAACGGATAAACCAATGCATTTACGCAACCGTAGACGTGATTCAATATAAACATATAAAGTACACAATCCTCGAATGAAAACCGGCAGACTTGTCCTATGCATCTGGAAATTCAATCGTTTGTTATTCAATATACACTTGCCTGAAAAAGTATCCGTACACCATGAACAGAAAACAATCTAATTAAGAAATTCATTGTCAGAAAACTGTTACATTTAAATGTTTTATCAACAATTTTTATTCAATAATTAAACTATCTTTTCTCTACATGTTTTCTTGAGAAAACTTAATTTCAGAAATCAAAAACAAAAAACTTCACTTAACCGAAGCAGAAAAGAGTATCCGTACAGAGCAATAATAATTTAAAATATTCAAATTGTTATTTTTTAATTAAAGGATTTAGTATCTGGTGGGATAGCCTTTACGCTTGAGGACCATTTTAAGTCGATGTGACATAGAGTGGACCAATGTCGATGTGTCCTGTCTGATAATTTTGCCTCATTCATTGATGATGACGCTTATGAGCATTTTTTTTTTAAAGTTATGCTGTGCTAACGGATCCTGTGCTCCAGTAAATCCCGCAAATGCTCAATGTGATTAAGATCTTCGGATTGGAGTGGCGTAGGCAACTGATGGTTTGTTCTGTAGAGCAGCCAAAACTTGACATTATATGCTCCGTGCTTGAGATCAATATCATGCTGGAATCAGAAGTCATCACCAAGCCCCAACTGTTGAACGCTTTGCTTCATATTGGTCTTCAAAATATTTAGATAAGCGAACTGATCAGTTGTTGATTCTATAAAAACTAGGTTGCCAACTCCTACCGCCACCATACACACCCTGATTATCATACCACCTCTGCCATGTTTGGCAGTTGGCACAAGATTTTCACACTTTCTTTCTTCTTTTGATGCCAAATATGCAGAACTTACTTTCGTCCGAGAATAGGACATGTTCCCAAAAGTTTATGAATTCATTTGTAAAATCCATTCGTTTTTTTCTTTTGACTTCCAATATGTTCGGTTTCCTACGTGACACCCATGTGCAATACCCATCACTCTTTAGTATTCTGCGTATTATATCTTCATGGAGATACTTACCAAAAGAAGTTTTCATGTTTTCACTCATTTCAGAAGCAGCTACTCTAGGATTCTTTTCCACAATTGTAATAGTTTGCTCTTAGCACATAGTTAATTTTCTGGGTCGACCACAACGTGGCTTTTTTGCTGCATTAAGGGGGAAAATACATGTAACTGCCAAAAAAAAAAAATCGATTTTTTTTTTATTACATCAAAATGTTTGAAATGCTCTTAAAATAAACCAAAATAAGTTTTGAAGCGATATTCGTATTAGTTCTCGAGTTATAGTCAGTTAAAGGCAGCGCGGCGTTCCCCAGGTCGGTGGAGCTTTCAAACTTTAAACGCGTTTTTCTCAAAGTAGTACTTTTTCAACTGCCGTACAAGATATCTCAAAAAATATTGAATCGATCCGGCTCAAATTTATACCACATCTACAAAAGAGTATTATCTCCTCGTTGAACCTAAATATTATTGTAATTTCAGAAAAATTAATTGCTTATTAATGTTTAAAGTGTGATTTTTTTGAAAAATAATCGATTTTTATGTTTAATCTAAAATTAATGTAAAAATTTAAAATATTTTTGTAAATTTTATTGGTTCACCTATGAATTACATATTTCATTAGCATATTTTTTTTTCTCGGAATGTTGCAAATTCCCCGGAAAAGGCGTTAAGTTGTACGAGGCAGTTTTTGATGTGTTTTTTTTCATCCGCTCGCATCGCCGCCATTTTGTGCTGAAAAATTATTAAAAAAAGATTTTCATTTACTGTGAAACATGTATTTTAAGGATTTAATATTAAACATTTTCTGAATGAACAATATATATATTTTAATTCAATCTGAAATTAGCAATTTTTTTTCGATTTTACATGTATTTCTTCCCTTAAATGATTGTACGACATATTGAAAAGAAGAGTGAGTACTTCCTGTTATTTGTCCTATTTCACGGAAAGATTTGCCTTCCTTTCAAAGTTTCAAGATCATTTTCTTCTCGCCAGCACTAATTTCTTTATTTTTGGGTCCCATCACAAATTCTCGTAAACAAAAAATTTAAAATAACTAAAGTTATGTACTAACTTCAAAATCAACCATCAATTAAAATAGAACTCGAACTAGACATCGGGTCTAAATATGTCACTGCACAAAACGGGGAATACCCCGTTTTGATCTGTACGGAAACTTTTTCTGGTCGATGGTGCTACCATATATTGATTTTCTTTTAATTAGTAAGCAAAATGAAATATACTGGGAATTATGAAAAAATGTCGCTTTTAAGAGATTCTAGACGAAAACAATGAAATTAAATGGATATCTCATTTGTTTTTTATATGTATGACAACTTTATTTTCTTTGCATGTACGGATACTTTTTCTGGCAAGTGTATATATTTGATTCAATAGAATTATATTACTGTTCCAACATCAAGAAATTACTTGTCACATACATTTTACAGCTATCCCGACCTAAAATTTGGCACCACAGACAGTCGCAAGCAAGTTTTACTTGTTGAAATATCAAAAGCAGCCAAGCAACGATTTCGGACACCTCGTCTTGGTCTACTTCAAACGTTCCTATTATGCCGAAATTACACCCAGGCAAATGTTGGCGAGCTGAGAATGTAAATGGTCACCTAGTCTATTATCCCGTTTTTTTTTTCACATGTCTAAAAAATGGAGGGAAGTAATTTTACAAGTTGCTCGACGAAACGTTCGAAGAGAGTGTAATTGCGCCTTTAAAATAAAAGAAAACCTTTTTGGTATGAATAGTTTTTATTATGCCGCAATTATACCCAGGACGAACTTTTCGTGAGGGCATCCGGCAAAACAGTCAGCAAGACGTTCAGCGAGACATAGGGTTAACATGGCTTGTCTTATGAAAGGATACCTACCTACTTACACGATATGCATATCTGTGCATGGTGTAAAATTTAAGTGGTAATAACGTGCAGCTAAGTGGCATTTTCTCTGCTCAAAAATTTGTTTACAAATATTCGAACAGTGTGCTTAGTTCCCATTCGTACGCATGTATTTTGTCCGATATGATGCATCTTGTCCGAAATGATGCATCTTGCTCATGATTTCATGAGCAAACCAAATAGTATTTTAAATATCATAGGAACCAGCACCAAATCTTTTTTCAAAACCTTTTGACTCGATGCGTAAAACGGACATCATTTTGAGCGGCCCGCGGTAGAACGAGACGGTCATAAACACTCAGCCACTGCTATAAAACGCTCATTATCCCTTCATAAAACAGGCAAGAGCCGACGAGGAAGCGATTTACACACTCGTGCTGGCCATGAAAAAAACAGTCAAGAATAGAAGAAGAGACCATTTACACAGTCACCTCGTCTACGTTGGCCATGTCTCGGGGAGAGTGTAATTGCTCCATTAGTACTTAAATAATTATCTTCACATGGCTTAGTAATGAAACCTTCACGTGGATTTGTTGGCAGAGAAAGTGTAATATGCTACCAACGTATCTTGAACGTTTATTTTGATACAAATGAAACCACCTGACTCACGCTCAAAAGCTCTAATCAGCAAATAAATACGACCAGCTAAAATTTTAGGACGAAAAAGAGTATTCCCCTGAGGAGTGAAAAATATCAATTCACTTAAATAACTTCTTAGTGCAGGCATATTGAAAAGCCTTCCTTGTTTTTCTCTCTCGAAAATTCTTTCCCGAAAGCTCGTAGAGTTTATAAGCCCCAACACCAGCATGCTTGCGTCAAATAAGATTGCACAATCAAGCGTTGAGTATACATTGCACCAGCATGCTGGCGGAATCTTCAGTAGTTTAGAAATTCTGAAATGAAATTCTGAAATCACGCAATTATAGCCATACACGGTCAATCCGTGTGCACAATCAAATTTTGTGCAAGCATGCTGGTGATAAACTTCATTTTAATATATGCTCTTTCATATTATAATTTAAAGAATGATGTTTTTACCGGCGTGTAACACTTTTCATTTGGTTTTCAGATGCATCAAACATGAAAGAAGGCAATTCAGCAGGAGGGGGGCATCAAAGCTCTTGCCCGGCACCTCCTGCTGTGCAAGACTGCAGACCAGCAACACTAGCGAAAAATATTAATCAACAATTTCTAAATCAAGGAATTCAAACTCAATCTGACATAATTGGATCGGCGCTGCTATTGAGCAGTGGCCCTCTTCAAACCCATTCTATTCAAAACAACCAGCAACGAAATATTAGCTCGCAAGTCCTGCAACATCCGCAAGCCCACGTTATAGTAACGCATGTAAACCCACAACATCATTCAAAAAATACTTCAAGTATTGTGTCCAGTGATCAATTGCAAATAATACGCATATGTGATTCAAATCCATGTAATAGTGATAGTTCAATTGAAACAAAATCCGGACCTGATTTAATATCACAATCAAATATCGGCACCCAAGTTTCAGACACCTCGGGACTTGCATATTCGTCAGCGAGGAAGAGATTACGCAGTGATATAGTTCACTTGTCTGTGGCAGTTGCGAATGAACCCACGTCTACGGAAGATGAATTAAATAAATTAAAGAAACGAATTTTGGAGTACAAATTTGCAATACTAACGGGGTTAAAAGAAAGGTAAGAAATCAGAAATCAGAAATTTAATATTATTTTCTAACTGACAATTATTACAGATATTCTGAACATGTTGCGGAATTGTTTTTTCTCCAAACCGATGGGAACATGATGGACTATCCAACGTGGAGAAAAAAGCCACCCAGTCCGCAGTTTGTTTCCTATACTAAGTCATATCGATTGGACGGATTGATGAATGAAGAATCTAATAGAATTGTGAGTATAGTGCACGATGTCTCAATATATATACGCCTATCCCTCGATTTACACGGCATTGTTCTTTACACGAGTTCGCTTTTGCACGGTTTTGGAAATTTACCCTTTCTCCGGTTTAAAGAATATTTTAAAAGTAAAATTCGCATTTACACAGTTGTTTTAGTTTTTTCGCATTACTTCAGCTGGGCCGTGCTCCTTGCACCTTTCAGGTGTCCCATGGGCTTATTTCCGTTCTGTCAGGCTTTCAGGAGTCTATGAGGCATCCTTCCTCTTTTTTCAAGCGCAACACAAGCTCCACACAGCTGACCAGGCGTCATCTGACTGTAGCATCATCTCAACGATTGACTCCGGCGGAACAGGGCCAATTGTAGAGAAAAGCATGTATCGCTCGCTTCTGAAGCGGAAAAAGGTATACAAAGCGTCATCACCTTCCTTAGCACAATATTTACAGAACTCCATCCTGTGTAGAGGTGGGACTAATATATTCATATTAGTTAAGATATTACTAATATTTGAATATATTAGGTAATAGTAATATTTTATTGTGACGTATTATAATATATAAATATTAGTTTCGCGTGAAATTTTTTTATTCTTATTTTTCTATTATCAATCAATTTGTTCGCAATGCCGTGTCTTTTTACTAAATCAAGCATTGAAAAACAAAAATGTGTATATAAATTGCCGCCATTAGTTGCATGCGGCTGTAATCGAAACCTTTGACTATTAAAACGAGGTCATTGTATGAGGATGCATATTAAATGTCCCCATGTATATGTTTTACATTCACATTTTCATGGATGTACATAATTGCATGGAGGTACCTCATTTGCACCCTCACGTCGACTTTAATTATCTTCTTTATTTGTCAGTCAACGGTTCTTAGTACAGCCTAAGCATGTTCCCATTAAATTAACGGCGGCATTTAAGTGATTAGTTTTGTAGAAAGGACCGGCAATGGGGACAAATTTTATGACATTGGACTACCACTAATAGGTAACGAACCGACCCAACGCAATGAAAAAAATAAGATAATAGGCAACAGGAATGTTTTTATAGCATATTCAAATAGATTCGCAGCATGTCGTTTTTGTACTCTTGCTGCAAACCAAATTTTGCCACAAAAAGAAGCCAGCTACAAAAATAGGTTGCTGCTGCAGTACGCGAACAGAGCTAATATCTACACATTATTACTAGAGCTGGGTCGTACTCGCATTTTCACATACTAGATATTCCTAGTACGAGTACAAAAAAATACCTGTTCCAAAAATACTAGCTAGCATTTTTTGAAGTATGTACTCGTACATATATATGACTACATACAAGTACATACGATTTGCAGTGGTGTAACAAAACGGTGTGATATGCCCTCCCCCACCCACCAGACACAAAGTTCCCAGGCTGGAATGGTGATGGTGCAGATGACCATGAAAGGATACTGAGTTATTAGTTCGTGCAGCTTGTCCGTAACTTTCCAATGGTCGGTCACTTATTTGGCAAGTCTTTCTCCAATCTAGGACCCATCTAAAGGAAATCAACCGATTTAATTTGATTTTAATTTTAATATATGCATAAAAAACCTCCTGTATTCTTTCAAATTACCAATATCGAAACATTTAGTAAGATAGGACAAACTAATCCTGTTGTCATCTATATGACTTTTCATCAATCGATTTCTGACACCAAACTTTTCCTGGCTAATCTAAAACTGTCGGTTTTCCACTTCGCCACACTAAAGCATGAAGTTTATCGAAAATTTTATGAAGAAATTTAAAAAAAAAAATTTAGTCTATTAAACATACACCCACTAGGGGGCCAACCTCTTCGGTAAGGCTGGATATGAGTCACAACCCCGGTAGGGTTGGAGTGCAGTCACGAGGAGGACTTCAGCACAGCCGGAGAAGCCAACTGTCGAGCCAAAAAGGATCTGAACAGTTACTTTCAGTTTTTGCGGACGGTTTTCCGGCAGATTTCATTTTGCCGTATCTTAGAAACTAAGCCACTTTTTCCCGGATTTGTATGGAAATTTCGCCCAAAACAACTCAGGATGGTCCCTGAATTCATGCTGAACAAAAAAAAAATTTTTGGAAAAAATGGACGTTTTTGCCCAAATGTCTCTATCAAAATTTTTTTCGCCCTTAATATTTAACTATTATATTCCCCGACCACTTCCAATCATCGAAAGCTCCGTCAAGGCAGTTTTTGGCAAACTATGGCCAAAAAACCCCTTACTCCCCTACAAAACCGAAATTTTTGTATCACAGCAACAGGTCTTGGCCCGTTATGTCCAAAACCACTCTAACCCAAAATTGGCCGATTTCAGCTACTTTTGCCCTAAAAACTTTATGAATAATTGAATAAAATACTTGCCCAATTTGTCCCATCAACATTTTTTTCGCCCTTAAAATATCACTAACATACTCCCCGATCACTTTCAATCATAGAAAGCGCTGTAAAGGCAGTTTTTGACAAATGATGGCCAAAAAACCCCTTCCTCCCTTACAAAACCTAAATTTTTGTATCACAGCAATAGGTCTTGGCCCGTTATGTCCCAAACAACTCTAACCCAAAGTTGGCCGATTTTGTCCGATTTCAGCTACTTTTGCCCTAAAAACCTAAACCTAAAGTCCCAAAATACTCGCAAACACGAAAATACTCTATACAAAAATACGCGATACGAAAATACTTGCAAGTTCCAAAATACTCGATACGAGTATATACTCGTATCGAGTATTTTGGAACTTGCAAGTATTTTCGTCTCCATTAATTGCATTACTTCACTCAAAAGAACAAGATCAGTTTATTGATTCACCCAAACATACGTACGAACATACATATATCGTCAAAACTTACCTCCAAATCAACTCATTGAATTTGCCTGATTCACATTTGCGCTCATACATACATCATTATATGAGCGATCTTACACTATCCTAGCCATAACATATAGTATATCCTGTCAGTAGTTAAATAACTTTACGAAACGTTCATCAGCATCACTAATACGATATATTCACTAACCCCTGGACTAATGCCTTAAAAGCATTCACTAATGCCTTAACTAACGTCAAATATTAGTTTAGACATTCACTAATGCCTTAACTAATGCCAAATATTAGTTAACGCATTCACTAATGCCTTAACTAATGTCAAATATTAGTTAAGGTATTCACTAATGCCTTAACTAATATCAAATATTAGTTTAGACATTCACTAATGCCTTAACTAATGCCAAATATTAGTTAGCGCATTCACTAATGCCTTAACTAATATCAAATATTAGTTTAGATATTCACTAATGTCAAATATTAGTTAACGCATTCACTAATGGCTTAACTAATATCAAATATTAGTTTAGGCATTCACTAATATCAAATATTAGTTTAGAGTCTGAACTAATATAATATATTAGTTTAGAGTCTAAACTAATATAATATATTAGTTTAGAGTCTAAACTAATATAATATATTAGTTTAGAGTCTAAACTAATATAATATATTAGTTTAGAGTCTAAACTAATATAATATATTAGTTTAGAGTCTAAACTAATATAATATATTAGTTTAGAGTCTAAACTAATATAATATATTAGTTTAGAGTCTAAACTAATATTTGATATTAGTTAAGGCATTAGTGAATACCTTAACTAATATTTGACATTAGTTAAGGCATTAGTGAATGCCTTAACTAATATTTGACATTAGTTAAGGCATTAGTGAATGCCTTAACTAATATTTGGTATTAGTTAAGGCATTAGTGAATGCTTTTAAGGCATTAGTCCAGGGGTTAGTGAATATATCGTATTAGTGATGCTGATGAACGTTTCGTAAAGTTATTTAACTATTGACAGGATATATGTTATGGCTAGGATAGTGTACGATCGCTCATATAATGATATATGTATGAGCGCAAATGCGAATCAGGCAAGTTTAATGAGTTTATTTGGAGGTAAGTTTTGTCGATATATGTATGTTCGTACGTATGTTTGGGTGAATCAAAAAACTGATATTGTTCTTGAGTGAAGTAACACAATCAAGGGAGTAATTTGCAAATTCTATGATTCGAAACGAAGAATAGTTTTCGGATGCAGGGATCTTGCTAAACTGAAGAATAAGAATATTTTCAGCAAAAGTTTGGCGACTATTAATAATTAATGGTAACCGATGGTGATGTAATTATGTGCAGATACTCTTTTCGAGTACTGGAGCAGCAACCTATTTTTGTAGCTGGCTTCTTTTTGTAGCAAAATTTTGCTTGCAGCAAGAGTACAAAAACGACTTGTTGCGAATCTATTTTAGTAGATTCCGGTACGCGAACAGGCCTATTATCTTGTTTTTTTATTGCGGTGGGTCGGTTCGTTACCTATTAGTGACAATCCAATGTCATAAAATTTATTCCCAGTGCCAGTCCTTTCTACAAAACTAATCACTGAAACGCCGCCGTTAATTTAATGTGAACATGCTTCGGTTGTACTAAGAACCTTTGACTCATAAATAAAGCAGTTAATTAGAGTCGGCATGAGGGTGCAAATAAGGTACATCCATGCAATTATGTATATCGATGCAAATGTAAATGACGGGATTTAAGATGCAACGGATGAAAAAGGCAAATAATGAATTCGGAGTAGGAAAAATATTCAAACTATCGTTTGGTGTTAGGGAATATATCGTTTTAGTGATGTTAACGATTATATTCATTAATAATAATAAATTATTTGTTAATAATAAATTATTTGGCATTAGATTATAACTTGGCGCATAATGATGGAACATTCAATACGATTGCGCATATCTGCTCAATGTTGTGTGGCTAAAATAGTGTATGATAGTTGCTAGAATGGCATATGTATTACACGTAGGACAAGTCAAATGAATTAATTATGAGGCAAGTTTAATGAGTTAATTCGGAGCTAAGTTTTTCCGATATATGTGTGTTAAATGGGTGTATGTTTAAATGGAGTAAAATAAGAAGTAAAATATTCTGTTGATTAATGAATTTTGTGAACGAACCTAGGTTTGAATAAATTGATGCGTGGATGGAAATAGTGTTTATGAATTCATACGGATCGTAAGGGAGAGCCGTTTTTGCATTCGCGATTTTTCTTGAACTAAAAATTTGAATATGTTTAATAAAATGTTTGTCGAATATTGGTTTATGGAGTTATATAAAGGTGATAATAAATAGGTTTTTCACAGCAGGATGTATTTATTTGGGATTTGAAATGATAATAGAAGAAAATTGATCGTAGTTCTCATATAGTAAAACAATTATGAACGGACAAATTGCAGTATGAAATACACAATAGGTGAAGTAAATGTTCAAATGTGATGAGCATATTGAAGGGTTCATGGGCTACGTTACTAGTGGGAACGAGACGAAAGCTTGGAAGTAGGCGAATAGAAATTGATGTTTTTGAGTAATATAAAATTTTCACTCTTCCAATTATTACTATTGCAATTGAAGGGGTGGCAGGTGCATAATATCTTTTTGGTATCGACTCTAGACGAACTCTTTCATTTATGCTCATGAAATCAAAATACACACATAATGCCGCGCTACGAGAAATTATTAAAACCAAATATTAGTAATATATTAATATTAGTTAAGATATTATAATATCGTGTCACTAATATATTCGTATTAGGTAATATCTCGAAATATTAGTATAAGCCCATCTCTAATCCTGTGAATGTTTTTCCTGAAGTAGCCGTAGCCCACAGGTAGAAATTTATTTCACCGTGGTCGCGAGTGAGCTAAGGTTTTAAGGCGCGAACTAGCCTAATCCTAACCCTTCGAGCTCGTAGCCCAGCGCTCCTCCCAAGATTCAAGCGCTCGTGCTTGATCAGCTGAAATTTCTCTTCCCACTGCTGCTCTGTTCAGAAACACCTCCCTGCGTTCACTCGCCAATAGAACATTTCGGATTACTCCCGCTGTCACTAACACGGCGCTTGCTGAAACTGTTCTGTAGTTGCTTACAATTCGCAGCGCTCTCCTAGGCTGGATGCTCACCATCCTAGCTCGATAATTTTCAAACCTTACCGCAGTAGTCCATATATATGCACATACACCATAATATTTGTCATTACTGTTATTATTCCTTTCAAATTGCAGCGGTCGAATAAAGGAACAACTTCATCGCCTCTGAGCTCTCACCAAGGTGCTGAAATAAAAATTCCTTGTGTTGGAGCAACACCTGTTGCCGTATCGACTACTTTGCCTGCAGCGCTTGTTCAACTGAACCAACAAGGTAAGCAAGAATTCTTATTCCAGGTTACCCACGGGATATTGCAACTCTATTTTCTTATTGTTTCTTCTTCTACTTAATTTTTTTTTTGTAATTAGTTTGACAGAGGCTATAGTGCTACTGCCGTAGCTTTGAATTATTATGTTACACATAAGCCAACTCCATGTCAGTTGAAAAATCTATCTTCTTCTGTAATTCAGTTTTTCATGTTAGTTCTTTAAAAAAATTCAATTTTTATTATATTGATGGCTTGAAAATCGGGGCTCTTTTTTATCCTCTCTCCTTAGGTCAAATACCCGGAAGGCCTCTAGGAGGTCGACACGGTATGGTGTTCGGTCAAATTCCAGTTTTATCTGCAATAGGAAATACCTCAGTACCTTTGGTGCCAGGTAGCACCTTATTCAACATCATATCAATCAAAATCATTTAATTTTCATGTGTATTTGAGTAATAATGGTGTATTTTCCTTTTCGATTTTAATAGCATATCAAATATCACTTCATTTTAACAAATTGGATTATTTAGTATTGGCTGTAGTCGGAATTGCATTGGTGTCTTTATTTAAAGTTAATTTATTGATCTCATTGCTTTTGGTGGATTTTACCTTAAGTAGACTTAGGTTTTATAATTAAATATGCAATGTGCCTAAATTATGGTTTCTATCCCTAATTTGCGTAAAATGATTTTTGATATGTTAATTTTGCTAGAGATTTTATTGGTCAAAACTAAACTTGATTTCGATTATATTTCAATACCGTAATGGAGTCTTCAGTTGCATCCGCGAAGTAGTTTTGAGCCAAGTGAGTTCATTTTTCGATCATTTTATGAATCTTCTATTGCGAATTTAGATTTTTTGTACTGTCGATATAAATTTAAAGTAAATTAATCAGGCCTGATTATGCCTGTTTAAAAGTACCAGTTCTTAAAAAAAAACTTTTTTTTTTAATGAGGGGAAATCCACACGGATACCAGGGTTCCGGCCGAAGGTTATGTCGGATTTAAACCGACTGAAATTCACCTCATTCTCTACGCAACATCCCCACGGGACTGCCAATCGTTATTACTTGGTGGAGCGGGGTCAGCTTTAGCTGCTCACAGTTATATTTCCTCTTCTCATCCTCCTTGTGTACTTGCGTGTATCTGCGCTCCTTCTTTTACCAGCTCGGTCCATGCTGCTTCAGATACCAGCATCACATCAACCAGATTTTCTGTCAGTAGTGGCAAGTTCGTGTATCGTTGCAACTTGACACTGTGTCGGGAACTCCGCGTGCAATTGAAAAGAATGTGCTCCGGGTCTTTTTCGTTAATTCGGAGAGTCATCTCAACCGCAGCGATATAGGTGCTTTCGGTATGCACCAGGACCAGTTAGAAACTGCGTTAAATCGTATGTTACTTCTTCCATGTGGGCGTTTGATCCATTTTTTAAAATAGGGGTTGGGCTTGTACGTCCATCTGCTAAATGAAACTTGTTCCCATCTTCTTTGCCATGCCTCCTCTGATCTTTGTCGCTCCATCTTTGTGTCGGCATTATTGTTTCTGCAGAGTCTCCGTATTTCGACTGCGAGAATGTCAATTGGCATCATACCTGCTATCACACATACCGCTTCTCCTGAAATGGTCCTATATCCCCGAATAAGGCCAATGACACATTCGGCGGTTCCACCGAAGCACACAGAGCGGTTGACACACTGCGGTTTTCGGAAGCGATTATCGAGTCGGTTCAGTTACAAATTACGTCGGAGTATCATATAGATGCTTGTGAAAAAAGTAGTCGTGTATACACACATGTGTATATATATGTATATACATATATATGTATATGCATATGAATTTTGGGCAAAATGATTCTAATACGAATTTTCTTTGAAAAGCTGTAATTGCCTATTTTAGAAACTAAGTGCCCATAAATGTTGCTTTTTCCCAATACTGTATCCTAGCCATTCTTCAAAAATCAATTTTTTTAACGGATTTTCATTCCCATATCCAATGCATTCATCAATGCATCCTGAAAATTTCAGCTCGATCGGATTTCGCAGCAATGATCAAATCGAAAAACGCTCGAAGAACCGAGTCGGTTGGTCATTTCTCTCGTGTACCGACTCGGTTCCGAAACCGAGAAGTGGTCCGCACCGCGGTGTGAGTCATCACAATGCTAAATGAATGCACGGCTAAACCGTCTAGGTATTCCTCTCGGGAAACGCTTCGCTGGAACCGCCGTGTATGTCATTGGCCTATCCCTGAGGGCGCTAAGTTTATAGACTGAACATATTTTTTATTTTGCCTCACTGCTAGCTGATGTGTTCACACTGGCGCTGCATACAGCAGAATGGAACTCACAACTCTGGAGATCAGGATTCTGTGATTTGGACTTGGTCATCTGATGTTAGGATGCATCCTTGTTAGGGCTGCACTAACGTCAGACGCCCTACTAAAGACATGTTCGACATGGGCTTTAAATTTGTCGACCGTCAATCATAACTCCTAGATACCTAATTGCAGACTTGGATCTAATTTTTTTTATCTCTCACAGCGAGTTCAAATGATTCAATTTTACGGCGGCTGTTAATCAATACCGCTTCCGTCTTAGATGCTGCTTACTCTAGCCACTGTTTCGTGATGTATATCGCCTCGTCAGCGAGTGATTCGACCTCGCCTGACTTTTCAGCAGATACCAACACTTCTATGTCATCAGCAATACGATTATCGTTGCCTCCGGTGGGAGCTTCAGATTAAGCACGTCATTGTACATGATGTTCCAAAAGAGGGGCCCCAATACGGATCCTTGTGGGACACAGGGTGTTACGTCGTAACACTTCGATCCTTCTTCGGAATCACATCATAGTGCTCTGCCCCTCAAGTATTCGCATACTACCCTAGCAAGGTAAGAAGGCATTTTTCGCTGAAGTAGTTTCTTCACTATTCGGTTCAAAGTGCACAGTATTTCCGTGATGCTCCTCGTGCTACGATTGCGGTCTTCCCGAGTTCCATAGCCAACTTGATGGCGTCCACAGCCGCACGCTTTTGATTCGATAGTCCATTATTTTACACAACTGATAAAAGTCTGTTGTATATTAGGCGTTCCAGCATTTTTCCCAAAACAACCCAGTAGGCAGATCGGGTAGTATGTTATCGGTTCGCCAACGGGTTTGTTGGGCTTTGGCATCAAGCCAAGCTTTTGTTTTTTCCAGCATCTTGGGAAAGTTTTCTCAGTCAAGCACGTATTGAACAAACTGATAAATAAATCTGGCTTTATTTTAACTGCAACCTTTAGGCTTTTGTTGGTGATACCGTCCAACCCCGATGCTTTATTGTCCTTGAGCCGCCTGCAAAACTCGAATAGTTCTATTTCAGTCACTGGGGGTACCTCAATCACGGATCCTTGCTGGACTGCTCGAGAGCTTTCCTGATGAAATACGGGGAAAGAGTGTGCTTACGATCTTCTCGAGGATCGCAGGGCAGCTAATTTGTGGTGATCTCAGACACTTTATACTTTATAAGGCTCGATACGCGCCATCACATGTGTCAACGTTTACTTCTTCGCACAGTTGTTTGGTGCATACTTTCTCGCTACTGCGTACACTAAGTTGAATCCTTTTTCCCGCTTGTTGGTATTCTCGCTGCTCCTCATAGTTGGGTCGGTTTACGCCGCATTGGCTCTTTCTCCTCGCCTTCAGGCACTCAGTGCGGAATCTGCTTAGCTCCTCCGTTCGCCAGCAGTTAGGCCTCCGATATAACGCCTGTTTTTGCGTCGGCATTGAAGCATGACGCGCACGTGTTATCAGCTCGATTACCCTTCCAACTTTTTCCGCAGCTGTTCCTCGACGCACTTCATTTTGCACAATCATTTCCGTGACTGCGTTTTCGTCGAATTTGCAGACTAAGCAATCTCTACCAGAAGTCTTGATTTTTAGCTGCGATAGCCTGTATTCAGTTTCGAATATGATGTGATCGCTGTGTGTATTGTTCCGATGTCTACATATATATACAAATATATACTTACGTATATACACATCTATACACATATGTACATATATATGCATATATATATATATTATATATATATATATATATATATATATATATATATATATATATATATATATATATATATATATATATATATATATATATATATATATTTACATATATTTACATAAATTATATATATATATATATATATATATATATATATATATATATATATATATATATATATATATATATATATATATATATATATATATATATATATAAATATACATATATATTTACATAAATTTATATATATATATATATATATATAAATACATATATACACATATATATTATCGAAGGTTATATTTTCAAGTAATCGTTTGATATTTGTTCGTGAAAGTTGCATGCAAAGTCGAACTGCTCAAATATTAGTATGAATATTTAATGTTTTCTCTCCTATGTTGAAAGATTCATATGCATGCAAGCAAGGAATGTTTAAATATTATCGGAAGTGAATAAATAAAAACCCATATTGCTTATTATCAAATTATTTTTTGCTACCATGGTTAAAACTAATGTATTTTGTTCTGTTAAGGTGGTACCCCGATATTGCCAGATGTATCGATTGTTCTTGGGAAAGATAAACAAAATTTTTCGATTTTAAAAGGAAATATACAAGCTCAAAATATACAATGCGTCAATGATGGTAGCACTAACTCGGATCAGTTTTCAGTGAAAGCAAAGCAAGAAGTTTATGTGATGCAACGAATTTCGGAGCTACAACGTGAAGGGTTGTGGACAGAGAAAAGATTGCCAAAATTACAGGAACCTTCACGACCAAAGGCGCATTGGGATTATTTGTTAGAGGAAATGGTTTGGTTGGCAGCCGATTTCGCCCAGGAACGCAAATGGAAAAAGAATGCGGCGAAAAAATGTGCACGAATGGTTCAGAAATATTTCCAAGACAAGGCCAGTGCAACACAGAGAGCCGAAAAAGCTCAGGAGATTCATTTGAAGAGGGTCGCAGCTTTCATTGCCAAAGAAGTAAAAAATTTTTGGTCGAATGTTGAGAAGCTAGTAGAGTACAAGCATCAAACGAAACTCGAAGAAAAACGAAAACGTGCATTAGACCAGCATTTAAGTTTCATTGTGGATCAAACTGAGAAGTTCTCGCAGCAACTTGCCGAGGGAATGAATAAAAAATTTGACACAAGTACCGCGCCTAGTATAAATTCTAGTCGCATATCATCGCCGACTCAAAAACAGTTTTCAGATGGTAAGTAAAATTATATTGCAAGTAAAATTATTTTGAATCCAAAAAATTTTACTAAATGATGACAAAACGTCACTGAGATATAATGGATCTATTTTTGATACTACCATTCGTCTAGGATATTCGCATTTGCGAGGCATTTGTCTGATTGTTCCGTTTACCATAGATTTTACGCTGCTCATAATTCCGAATTATGTAATACACTTAATTTACATTTTAGACGAATTTTGTCCGGCAAATGAAATGTCTGAAGATGATGAAGAAACAATTGCCAAAGCTGAAGCGGAGGCGGACGATGTTAATGAAGAAGTGATTGCATTGCAGAGGGAATCGACTATGGGATTGGATGAAATTTTAAAAGATCTCCCGCATAATTACCTAGAACCTCGCGACAGCAGCACATCGGAGGATGATGAGTTTTCGGTGGGCGGAAGCAGTTCGGGCAATGAAGCGCCAAATACTGAGCAACAGAGAGCAGAGAAAAATACGGATCACAACAAGGATCTTAAAGAATTGGGCGTAAGTATTGCTCTGATTTCACTTTTATGTATCACATTCATTGTGGTATAACATTTTGACAAGACTAGTTGGTTTATGTTTTTTTCAAACAAATCTCAATTTGTCACAGTATGTTGTGGTTTTTTCATTCAGCCACAGAAGAAACTCAAAAATCAACGTATATCTATTGAAATTGGGTGTATTCGAAATGAAACATTTATAATTAATGGTTCCTCGAGTTTAATAAAAACTAAGGATTCAGTAAAATGTTGATCGGGGATTGGAAAAGGGGTTTTAACAAGCAATACAGACTTTATTTCATTTAGTTGTTAATATATAATATCAGGGGGTGTATATAGCTAACTTATTGAATGAATAGCGACAAACATTGAAAAAAACAGTATTTTGCTTTGATTTAAGCTGTTCAGTTAAATGCACTTTCTTATTGTTTACCCTTAAGACGAAAGTTTTAATTTAAGAGAGTTTTACACTTTTATGTTACATATTCAGAATATATTGCTTACTGAAAATGTTCGTTTAGGATGAAAATGGAATGAACATGGATGAGTTATTGGCTAAGTACAAAAGAACAGCGAAAATAGAAAAGGCTCTTCGCAAAGCCGAGAAAATGGAATTGGATTCTGATGATGAAGACGAAGATGGTAAACCATGCTAGGGATTTTTTAAGTGTATTATTTACATCATTTATTTCACCACAGATAAAATTTTGATTAGTGATGATGAAGTTTTAGACGTTACTACTTCGGAGGATGATGATGTTGAAGATGATGGACTTAAGAGTTTAATGTTTGATGAAAATGACTTACAGTCTCAGGTTTCTATGATTAATTAGTTTTCAATTTCAAAATAATATTTCAATTACTTTCAGCACAATAAAGACAACCTTATTAATGATGCTGCCGCGATAGCAGAAAGTATTCAACCTAAGGGAAATACATTATCCTCCACAAATGTGGTAACACCTGTACCATTTTTACTGAAACATTCGCTTAGAGAATACCAGGTAAAGGAGCAAAAAAATATTTACATGTTTTGTTGATTTAATGGCTGTTCGTGAAACTGGGTATGTCGTCCTGAGTTTTTATTATTCTCGCGACTTCGATTCAACGGCATTTTTTGAACCTTATTTTTATGTCATTAACATATCGGGATTACTTAAAATGATAAATAATATTTTAATCCGTAGCATATCGGTCTGGACTGGCTAGTTACCATGAATGATAAGAAACTGAACGGAATTCTGGCTGACGAAATGGGTCTGGGAAAAACAATTCAAACAATTGCATTATTAGCTCATCTTGCGTGCGTTAAAGCGAATTGGGGGCCACATTTGATCGTCGTTCCGTCTTCTGTTATGCTTAACTGGGAAATGGAATTTAAAAAGTGGTGTCCTGGTTTTAAAATTTTAACATATTACGGTACACAAAAAGAAAGGAAGCAGAAGCGAGTGGGTTGGACAAAGTTTAACGCATTCCATGTTTGCATAACATCATACAAGCTTGTAATTCAAGATCAACAGAGTTTCCGCCGAAAGAAGTGGAAATACTTTATATTAGATGAAGCACAAAACATTAAAAATTTCAAGTCCCAACGCTGGCAGTTGCTATTGAACTTCCAAACAGAAAGGTTAGAAATATGCCCAATAAATGAAGCTATAATTCAAATTTACTCTGCAGACGTCTTTTGCTTACTGGAACCCCGTTGCAAAACAACCTAATGGAGCTGTGGTCCTTGATGCATTTTTTAATGCCACACGTATTCCAATCACATCGTGAATTCAAGGAATGGTTTGCCAATCCAATGACGGGGATGATTGAAGGCAACTCAGAATACAACGACTCTATAATCAAGCGCCTTCACAAGGTCTGTACCCTGTACGTAATATATATTTACATTATACATATCTTTGAAGCTTTAGTTTTTAGGTAATGCATGAAAACAAAACTAAAATTTGTTTTCGGTTTATATACTACCAGACATTGTTTCCGCGTGATTACATATAAAACTTTATTTAATGAAAAATTGCTCACAGGTATTGCGTCCATTTCTCTTGCGGAGGCTGAAATCCGAAGTGGAAAAACAAATGCCAAAAAAGTATGAGCACGTAGTTATGTGTCGGCTTTCAAAAAGGCAAAGGTTTTTATATGATGACTTTATGAGCAGAACACAGTGAGAAATTGTACTCTATGTTTCTAAAGAAATTATTAAATATGATTTTCAAAGGACGCGGGAAACTCTGGCAAGCGGGAATCTATTGAGTGTGATAAATATTTTAATGCAACTGCGAAAAGTATGCAATCATCCAAATCTGTTTGAAGGGAGGCCGACTATATCACCATTTCGAATGGAAGGTTTAATTTATTGGACTGCTTCGATTGTGACGAACATACTAAATTATAATCCGTTTGAGGTATTAAATTTTCTTTTTAAGTCCATCATCAGTTGATATCCCATTCTCATAGGGAATCGATCTGACTTCATTAAATCTTCAATTGCTTGATATGGAGGAAAAAGTCACGGCATACGTATCACATCGAAGCAGGAAGTTGGCAACTCCTAAAAGAATACTTGAACAAGTTGATTCGCTTCCTGAATCAAAACCGCAGTGTCCAGTTGGAAAATATAAATTTCATGTTCGCATAACAGATACACACATTCGAAAAAAATTAATATGCCATGGTGGTGTAAAAGTTGGCACAAGCCCAGCAATGAAGACTGAAGGAAACAAGTTAGTTCCAGTAGTAAAACTAGACAGAAAGCAACCTAAATATAGTCAAAGCTCCTGCAGTAGATTTAACCCATCAACAAATATTTTGTCCACACCTGCACCCTCGCTTTCTCAGATCGTAAAAATGGTTGACCCTAGTATTGAACCAACTGATACTTACGTGGAAAACGTTTCGGTAGTCAAAGTGGCTCCCCGGAAAATTGCACAAAGAAGCCAAGCAGAATTAAGTATACGAAGTGCTTTGACTACTGACAATGCCCCAATGGTTACATTCAAAGGACAAGTGAGTCGGGACAATAAAGATACTGGAATTTGTTTACAATCATCGAAAACTCAAGATAAATCCGGCTTTGTTAGTAGAGGTTCACAGCACTTAGTGGTCAATTTAGCTCAACAATTGAAGACAAATAAATTGCCACCAGTAAATTATAATAGTCGAAATTTCACCGAAGGCAGTATTGTACCGAGTTTCTATTTCGTTAGTATATGAACAGTAAAGAATTTTGTTTTTAACTAAGATAACAATCCATTTTTTTTTTAGTGTGAAAGAGGAAAATTGGAAAAAAATAGAAGGCAGCATGTCTTACAACTAATGGCACGAATAAATCAGAGGCGTTGTGATGGAGCACCTATATATGGAATAGATTTACGGGAAACGATTTGTATGGCAATGGAGCCCTGCAAAAGTTTAAACTATTCAACATGGAGCTCTAGAAGCTACGTTAACACTTTGCAAGCATCATGCAAGCGAGATTCTTGGATTTTATCAAAGCTGGTGAAGTCTTTTGAAGTTCGTACACGAGAAATGATAGATATAGTGACAAATTATGTTTTATTCGTCCCCGCTGTGTCGTCGCCTGTTCCGTTCTTGCACGTGTCGCATCTTCATCCGTCTACAGCGAACACGAGTAAGACACGTGATCTTACAATAAGAAGTGTTCTGTCGCCAAAGCTGACCTTATTGAATCCAATCATATCGGCCATGAAAACACAGGTACTTTATTATATATCGAATTTTACTTTATATTTTATCAAGTTTTATATTAGATCAACAATATAAATAATACATTTAATTAGTTCAATAATATAAATAATACTACCGTCTAACCTCGGCGCTTTATTGTCCTTGAGCCGATTGCACACCAACAGTTCCGTTTCAGTCACGGGTGGAACCTCATTCACTGTACCATACGAAAATAATGGAATGGGTCCTGATGACGGGGAAAGAATGTTCTGACATTATTTTCGAGGAGCACAGGACAGCTGACTTGTGGTGATCGCAGACATTTTATATGTGACATGACGGCTCGATTTCCTCCACCCCGTGGGTCAACATTTGCTTCTTCGCACAGATGTTTGAAGCATGCTTTTTTGCTTCTGCGTATAGCGTGATGCAACCTTTTTCTCGCTTGGTATTCGCGCGGAAGCTCCTGATAGTTAGATCGGTTTATGCCGCGTTGACCTTTTTCCACGCCTTCAGGCACTCAGTGCGAAGTCTGCTTAGTTTCTCCACCAGTAATTAGGCTTCCGATATGACGTCAGTGTCCGCGTCGGCATTGAAGCATCACACGCACGCGTTATCAGGTCAATGGTCTTTCCAGCATTCCACACTTCCTCCAATCATTTCCGTGAATGCTTATTCGTCGAATTTGCGGACTGACCAGCCTCTACCAACCTTCCTGGCTTTTCATTGAGATCACCTGCAGATGGTACTCGCGATCGTTAAGTCAATAATTAAGCTCATCGCTCTTCTTCGGAAAGTAGGTACGTTACCGGTATTCATCAGTATTCCATAAGGGCGCGAACCTTGGACGTTCGTACTTCGGCTGCCCCACTCAGTGGTCCATGCAGTCGAATCGCCAGCTATGATGTGTGGTGTATATTGTTTCGCGTTTATTACCAGCCTATCCAGTAGGTGTTGGAATTGCTCAATTTTCGAGTTGCAAGAGGCATAGCAGCTGTACACATAGCATCCACTTATCTTTGCCGACACAAAACCGTTCGCGTTTTTGGCCATTGTTTCTTGGAATGATGTTCCTCCGCAAATTGAAATTGTGGCCCGGTTGGTTTTATGTTGAACCCAGATATGTTCACTAAGGTTTTTGTACCGCTCACTTATTACGGCTACCTCTATACAACCTGACTAAGCATAAGCGTTCTATCTGCATTTTTCTCATTTTTGAGTTAACACCGGATACGAAAACTACATACTCTATTACATCTTTCTACAAAATATGAAACACCTATATTTTGTGGAAATATGTTAAAATCAATATTGAAAATTGCACTCTCCATATATCTCCAGTACAAATCAAACGCAAATCATTGAATATCTCGAAAGTCGTAAAATGTAGATAAAACGTTTATGCTTAGTAGGACAGTATATTCATTTCATTTATATTTTAGTGTGTTTGGGGTAGAGAAAGCGAAATTATTAGATTAACGGCTACAAAATTTTGAAGTCCCTGCTCCCAATCCGTGTTCCCGCTAATAATTGAGTCGAAATTTTGAAATTGTTTCCCTGTACAGAGATTTCTGAGCGAACATTAAAGTACAATGATCTGCGACTTTCATTTCACATTCTTCTAAATCTTTTATGAAATTTAATTAAAAATGTATCTTACCAATGGCTAAAATGAGTTACAATTAAATGATTCTAATTACCGTATATTTTCGTATATTATTTCAATTCATATCAATATATTTATTTAATTTTAGTTTCCTGATCCAAGACTCATTCAATATGACTGTGGCAAACTGCAAACGCTAGATAAATTACTCCGAAAATTAAAACAGGAAGGTCATCGAGTATTAATTTTTACACAGATGACTAGAATGCTTGATGTACTAGAATCATTCCTTAACTATCACGGGCACATTTATCTAAGACTAGATGGGTCAACACGTATTGACCAACGACAGATTTTAATGGAAAAATTTAACGGCGACAAGCGAATATTTTCATTTATTCTGTCAACTCGTTCTGGTGGAGTTGGTGTGAATTTGACAGGCGCCGATACTGTGATATTTTACGATTCTGACTGGAATCCAACCATGGATGCTCAGGCGCAAGATCGCTGCCATCGAATAGGACAAACCAGAGATGTGCATATTTACCGGCTGGTTAGTGAAAGAACGATAGAGGAGAATATTTTAAGGAAAGCGTACCAGAAGCGTTTGTTGGGTGATTTGGCTATTGAAGGAGGCAATTTTACGACAGCATATTTCAAGAGTAGCACTATTCAAGATATCTTCCACGTTGTGGGAGAACATGACCCGACTTCCAATTTATCAGATTTACTAGAAAAAGATCTCGGACCAAAGCATCATATTAGTGAAAATGTCCAAAATGTATTCGAAACGAGTGTTTCTGCTGCCGCCGACGAGAAAACGGCTTTAGGTGTTTTTGAATCAGCTTTAGCGGCAGCAGAAGATGAACAAGATGTCGAAGCTGCAACAACAGCCAGAGCTGAAGCTGCTGCTGATCTAGCAGAATTCGACGAAAATATTCCTTTGGACGAGATAGCCGAAAAACAAACAATGAGCAAAGCGGATGTAGAGCTTGAGAATCTGGTGCAGCAGGTACATATTGTACAATAAATAGTAGTATTTATATTAATAACGGCATGCAAATTTATCTACGAATCAATACTTCTCATTTCTTGATTTAACTGATCATAAAGCGCAATGCCAGATAGATCAGACGTTCAGACATAGTTTAACATTGATTAATTGTTGAATTATATCACTAGTCGTCTTACATGAATTGAAAATTATTGCTTAGTAAAAATCTTCATTTAAGTAGCATTATCATACATAATTTCGATTTGCGAATTTGTGCTGAATATTTTCTATTTTTGTATTTTTACAGCTGAGTCCCATAGAACGTTATGCAATGCGTTTTGTAGAAGAAACTGGAGGTGAATGGACTGCAGAACAGCTTCGCGCTGCTGAAGAAGAAATTGAACAGCAGAAACGTGAATGGGAAGCTAATCGCCTGGCTGCACTACAAAAAGAGGCGGATATTCGGCGTGAGGATCAGCAGGACGATGAATGCATTACATATAGCAGAGAAGATGCCAAGAACCAGGTTAATAAAAAACTAACATATAAACAAATAAATAAGAAAAAGTCAATATCAGATACAAAGCGAACGCCAAATTCAGGTAACACAAATAGGATAAAGTCACATAAACGTAAAGCATTCATTACGGACGGTTCTTATTGTAAGAGGCGTAGGCTTTTATTACGTAATACGAAACTAAAACAAATATCAGCTCCAAACGTCAAAACAAAAGAGCAAAGATCAAAACGTAAGATTTCGAAGTCATCTCTGATAAGCCCAGTGCCAAGAGCGACTAAGAAACAGTTGAAGTTTGGTAGGAAAGCAAAAAGAAAATTGTTGGAGTCTTATGCGGAAAATGGTGAAGATGATAATAGTATAAAGCTAAGTTATGAAAGTAGTCAGAGCTCTGACGATTTTAGTGAATGTAGTTTAGATGTAATGATTGATTCAAATGATACCACAACAGCATCCAGTTGTAATAATCGTAACAATGAAAAGTTAATTTCGGTTCATGAGAGCGATAGTGATAATAGCAGTAATGAATCTTTCCGGATACCCGCTAACAAAGCAGACGCTTTTGAAAACCACGTAGATGTGAATAGCCCTCGAACTCGATCCCGTGGCTCGGTTAAAATTAATCTTTGGACGTTGGACATTAGTCCGATTCTTCCGGGAGTTCGCCCCGTAAATTCTAGGTGCAGTAAAAAATCGACAGACCTTAGTGGCTATAATTTAGATGCAAACAAACTGCACGATGTCAGTGCATTGTCCTATAACTCTCAGCATAGCAAAAAGAAGAAGTTTGAAGTCAAAGAGCAGACACAAATTCAGGTTACACAAGATTTAGGCAATGAGCTAATTTTTTCCGAAGTCAATAGCACTCCGAGAGTCAAGCGGAATTTTGTGAAAGCTCTAGCCAGAGCTAGTGAAACAAATCACAAAATGGACTCATGGCTCTTGAAGTCACCGCTGGTTGTACTGACAAAAACCGATTCATCAACAACGAAACGTATTGGAAGTGAGCCAATGAAAGGGTTTCGACTCACAAGACGTACATCTGTCCTGAAGACAAATACTGAAAATAGCTCATCTTGATAATGCCTTGGTGTGGCTTGCAACTTGTGTTGAATCAATGTGAGAATGTGAGGACATCGTCTGATTTGAACAATTAGCCTTTCTGACCCATTATGCACCACAAGCCTCGAAAATGATGTCTCCCTACTGATGCAAGGATAGAAAAATGTAAAATTTTTCTATGATAGTTCGGTAGGTGTTGGGTAATCGTTTGCAGAAGGTAAACGCTCTTTGTGAATGAAGAAGAATATACTAAATCATACTCATAACAGAGCGAAACCATGTTCATATTCTTTAGCTCTTTTATTTGCAATTAAGTGCATAACGTCTTTAGGTTTAACAGAAAGAATAGCAAAAATTTGCTGTTTTTTTTTATTTGGGAATAATCAGTGTACGATTGCTAAACCGACATATATTTTTGTTTTCATTCATTTAAAAGCTGGCTTCGTTTAAGGATTACTCATTACAATGATTTAGCATCGAAAGTCGTACTTTCACAGATAGATACAAGAAAAATAAGCCCTATATATCTCGTTAAGATTTAGTTGCGATAATAACCTATTGATAAGTTATTCTAGGATCTTAGGATATGATGTGTGAGCCATTTTATTTTTGATTTCGACAGTCAAAAGTTATTGTATTGACTTCGTTTGTGTGATGATTTTCCTGTATCAATTGCTGATAGATTTTATTACCGTTTCAACCCTAACTAAAACATTGCAAAGTAAAAGTTATATACATTGATCAAAAGATAGTCGTCGAAAATGTAGAATGTATTAAGTTGCATAAAATAAAGATAAAACAATTGGACTCATAAATTAGTAGTTAACGTAAATGCCACGAAATTTCCAAACTAGTTTATATAAGAAAATCATGTTTAAAACATGCCAAAAAAGAATTTGAAATGTAAAGAGTAAGAACTTTCACAGGCTGATAATGATTATGTTAGTGGTAGTATACAAGATTAATTTGATATATTTAAAAGTATTTCTCATCTCGTTTAATGAATTCTAAATAGCACTACTATATAGAAAAAAATTATGAGCAAGAAATAAAAAAATCCTTGCTGAACTGAAGTTGTGTTGTTTTTGGTTTATTTATAAATAAATTTCAATCTGGCGCAACATTTTGGGGACCATAAAAAATGTGTCGAATTAAAAGCAGTAATTAGTTAATTTTGCTCATGGAACGAATCAGCTTGTTTTGGTGTCTTTCATTATTAGAATTCTGAGCAGCGCTACTACACTTGCTACTGTGTTTTATTATTTCATGTAAATTATTCAACAGTGATTTTTCCAAATTTATAAGCAAAAACCTAAATGAATTGTTTGGTAATGGCATGAGTTGCAAATAAGGCCATACTGGTTAGTTTGATTCTCATTCGGTATTGTAAATAAGGCGCAAATGAGGCACCAAAACAATCTTCGCGTTGCCATTTCCAAACCGTTATATTTATTTATAAACAAAATAATAAAACAACACAGCTGCAAGGATGTAGTTTTGATTGTGTGTGAGAGAGAGTGCATTCTATTTCCTTCTAAATTGAAGATTCGGTTAAATTGATTAATGATAGTAGTATATATTTTTTTGTAGTAAGTTTAGAGCATTCAATTGGTTTCGCTTTTACATTTCGTAGCGAATTTTTAAGAAAAAAGACTATAACTTATTTACATTAGAAAACTTCATTATTAAAATCAATGAAAATAGTTGCCACTGTGAAGTGTTACGATAGGGCTTTTATAAGAAATTCAGTATACTTTTATGGTCCCCAAACAAGTTTAATTCCATGTTATTTTTTAGATGTGGATTTCGACTAGAAGAAACACTGAAATGCCGGTAAGTTCCGAAAAAATGCTTTCTAATAAAAAAACATCTTCTTAAAATTTATGTTTGAATTTTAGATTTGGTGCCCACCAACTCCACCTCAGAATGATAACGATATTTACATTGATTATTCTCTGGGATTTTTGTATGAAAATAACATAATGTCTGAATTACAACTGCCACCCATTTATGTTAAGAAGGAATATAAACGAACGCGAACGGCTGCAGGTTTCGCCGGGGAAGGAAAGCGACCAGTCAAGCTTCGTAAGGAAGACAACTATTATGCTCCCCGTTCTATATTTGACCGGCCATCGCCAGCGTTAGCTAAGCTACGGCGTGATTTAAAATTGCAACGTCATCGAGGGGTGTTTAAACCGAATCTGCAAGCGTCTGGTCTGAAACAACCTTTCTGTACAAAAACCCTAACCGAGCCAGAAGGAACAACTGAATGGGGCATTTATGAGGATGTCACTGTTTTGCATGTACTCCAGAATTTGCAAGGATTGCCTTTGAATCTGATGCTTTTATCGCCAGGACATACTCCAAATTGGGATTTAGTTGCTGAAATCGTTAATCATTACTCACGAACATACCGTTCACCAAAACAATGCCGCTATCGTTATGAGGCGGTTATCGTGCCCCGCGAAGAAGGAAAATTGCTTGAGAGTCCAAAGAAGCAAAAAAAACAGAAAGTTCAAGCCAAACCTCCTGTATTCAGAAGTGGCGTGAAGTCAATGCGTACATCCCAGCTTTTCATCGGTGACAATAATAATTCCTTCACTAAACTAGCAAAACACAAGTTTGAAAACATTAAAGTTGCCTATCTGAAGAAGAAACCTCCACCTAAGCAAGTATTTGGTGTTAATATCCACAAAAACCCGAAGCATGTAGCCGTATTGAATGATTTCGGGGTAATTAACTACGATTGCCCTTTGAGTCCAATAGAAATCGCCTTAAAAAAAGCTGAGAAGTTAAAAGAAAAACAAAGGAGCACTTTAAATTTGTCTGTAAACGTGCATCAACCACAAGAATCACAGCAGCCTGCAAAAGTTTTAGTCCAACAACCAGCTCAAGTCGCAAATGTTCAGCAACAAGTCACACAAATAATGCAACCATCTATGCAGCGTCAGAATCAGCAAAGCTCTCAGATGAATGTACTCCAGCCACAAATAGTCAAAGCTATTGTCAATTCTACTCCTGGGATTTTAACTGGCCCGGTTCATCACATTTCTCAACCAATTTCGCAGCAAGTTCAGCTGCAGCAGACACAAATTCAAAGCGCTGGAAATTTAATGACCTCGTCATCGGTTTCGGTAGTGCTTTCGACTCCCGTTTCCACTTTATCGAGCATTCATCATACCACACAGTCGACTCAAATAAGTCAAATGCAACAAACGATTGCGTCGGCACCGGCTATCGTTACACCTTCTCCTGATGGAAGTGTGGTACAAACTATATCAACGCAATCTCTTCCACAAGTAATATCAGTATCTCAACAGTTGGCAGTTGGTCCTGTTCTAACCACGTGTGCAAACTTACAATCTAACGCTTCAGTTACCACGTTGAATTCCTCTACAATAAGAGGTCAACGCATGGTAGCGAATCCCCATCAATTGCAAGAAGTCGTTTTGCACCAGCGTTCAAATTCGCAAAGTCCAACTATCGTTTCTATGACCAGCTTAGCACAGGGAGTTGTGCAACCGCAACTTCAAGCAACACAGCTGAGGTTGGCGCAGCAAGTTATTGCCAAAGGAATTACTGTTGGCTCGCTTCAACAATCTGGCAAAATATCAAATCAGCCAAACGCAGCTATTCAACTATACCGGCAACAACCAATACGCCAACACCTGAAAGTTTTGCAAACTACAACGAGTCAAGGAAATACCTTGATGCAAACTGGTGGAGGACAGACAGCTCTGGTGAACGCTTCTGGAGCCATTATACAAAGTGGAATAGTTTCAAGTGGACACACAATGCAAATGCAAGGGCAAAAAGTTGCGACTGCTAGTGGCGTGAACGTATTATCAACTGCTCCTGGTGTTGTTTCTTCAGTCGCTACAGTCCAGGTAGCGCCAATACAAGGACGTACACAGCTTATAAAACATATCGGCATAGGAGCGAAGCATACAATAACCAGGCAAGTTAGCGATAATGAAATGCTGCTAGTTAAACGGCCTATAATCGGGCAAGCCAAGTCACAAGTTGTTTCACAGTCACCAATATACGCACAAACAAACGTTCAGATACAACAGTCTGGCAATACATCGCAGCAGCAAATAGCGGCGCTCGTTAAAACATCGCAAGGGCCTGTTTCGGCAACGGTAGGTATGGCTTTATCACAACTGAAACCAGGACCTATCAAAGTCACGATGGCAAACCAAAGCCAAATGAAGCAACTACAGCTTCAGCAACAAATCGCAATGGCGCAACAGAGAAAAGCCGTTAAGACGCAAATACCGCAAGTATCAGGCAAAGCCTCTGTGCCAACGCAATTAATCGTACAAAGCTCGAAAAATTTGTCAAATTCCGTGACAGTACAGCAGATTCAACAAGTAATTCGACATTCTCAGCCTGGCAGCTCTATTGCTGGACAATTAGTTTTTGGGAAAACAAGCGTTGGTCGAGTTATTCCTGTATCAGTGGCATCGCCATCAAATGCAAGGCAAACCATACAAGTAAGTTAAATAGCGCAGTAATAATTTCATGCATCATTTTAACTCGAGATAATTTATAGAGCGTATATATTTGTTAGTAGTAAAGTCTCAAAATCAGGTACAGTCAAATCTCGCTACTATGCCACCCGGCGGGACCGAGCGAAAGTGACATAGTACCGGGGGAAAACGTCTCGACGAACGGCTTTTTCTGAATCAAAGTATATATTTTGAGATTGAATGAAACCAAGAAATTTTAATATTTCTCTACCATTGTATGTATTTAAATTCAAAGTTACACTAGTTACTGCTACTACTCAAGGATGATGCATAGTATCCGGCTTTATTCTGTCAAGTTTGCTATCAGTGACGCCCAAAGCTCTCAAAATTGTTGGCTAGCGCATCTTCTTTCTGCGGATTTCGTGCATTTCGTTGTCTAGCCGGTCACACGTCTGGATGCTGCTGAGCTTTCCGCTTCTCTGCTGCTTGAACTTTCGGATAGTGCTCCATATGCGCCGGGTTTTTGCGAACGAAACATTTTCCTCTTCGACAGTTACCTCGTCGTCTTTACTTTCCACCGGCTCGTCGTTTACTTTCCACCGGCTCGTCGTCTATTTTCCACCGGCTCGTCATCTTTACTTTCCACCGGCTCTTCGTCTTCACTTTCCATCGGCTAGTCGTTGTGCACTACCTTCGCAGATCTCGAGCAGGTCAGCATCCGCTGGCTCCGTTTGGATTTCTTCTTCGATGAACTTGGCCTTCGCGAACCAGTTCCTGATCGTCGACTCACTGACTTGCTCCCATACACGCCGGGCGAAGTGCAGAGCGTGGAACAATGGGACCTTAAATTCGTTTCCTTTGTCCATGACCTCGAGCCGGCGGAACAGCAGGAACTTTTTGTAATGGAGCTTAAGATTCACTATAGTTCCTTGATCCATTGGTTGAGAATTGGCTGCCGTGTTGGGCAGAATGTAGAGAATTTGGATGTTGTCCAAAAGGAAGTAGGGAGGGTGACCAGTGAAGTTATCGAGACCGAGCCGTCTGTCCTACGCATGTAACATTTCCTCGAAAATCTCGGCCGTTATCCATGTCTTCGAATTAGGCTTATACTTCACGGGAATCTCCATGTTCTTGAACGCACGGGGTTTCTTGGAATTGCCGATCATCAGAAGAGGTAACTTCTCGCTGCCGCTCATGTTTGCTCCAACCAATAGAGTGCATTTTTGCTTACTTTGTTTTTCTCCAGTGTACCGCTCTCCCCTGAAAGGAAGCAGCTGCAAGAAGAGCCCAGTTTCGTTTGCTTGTTTCAGCCACATTAGCATGTCCTCATCGAATTTCGGTCTATGAGCTTCATGCGCTTCAATGGAACTCCAACTTTTATGGCCGCCTCGATTGCATCCTTCTTGCTGCGAATGCTCTTCACGGTGGTTCTCTTAATTTCGATGCCCCATTTCTTGCTTATTTCTGTGGCCAGAGACTGATTCGGCTCGTTCTTCGCGGCATCGATGAACTCTTTCTCCTCCTTCAGCGCAAACTCAGTCCACTTGCGCTTCTGAGGAAATTGTAGGCTACTTTCTGAACATCGCTACAGTACGACATCACAAGTGCGTGCGTAACAGAGGTACCGAAAAGATAAATGTGACTGCCCGCTTGAATTTGCGAGTGGCATAGTAACGACATTAGGGGGTGGCATAGTAAATTTATTTTGTATGTAATTTTGGCAGAACCGTGCGCAACTGGCATAGTAGCGAGAGTGGCGCAGTAGCGAAATTTGACTGTAATTAGAACTAGGGCTATGGAGTCGAAGTCGTGGCTCCAGTAAGAGCAGTGGAATCGTATCTGCAGTTGACTCCTACTCCACAGTTTTGATTAGAACCGACGAAATGCTAAATATATGACGCACTAAAGTTGTGAACGAAAGTTTAAACTGGTTTCAATGTTTTTTAAAAAGTTACTGCACTGGAATAATTATTAGCTAATTAAAGGGGAGTTTACATATGCGCCCATGCGTTTAAACCGATTATTTTTGAAGGCGGGAATGAAAATCAGTACAAATCAATGTACCCGCCCTCTAAAAAACCGGTTTAAACTCATGGACGGACGGGTGAACTCCCCTTAAAAGTTGATTATGTAAAAAATGTAGACTGCCAGTATGTAACTCTTACGAAATGAATCAAAATTTTGGTATTTTTCAGTTGTAGGCTTGCTCCGTTTTTTTTTTTAGAAATGGTGACCAATTTAGTCTTAAGATAATACAGTTAAAATCGATTAGACTGTCTAAATTGTTCAATGTGATTTTTCTTTAAACATTTTCTCTGAAATTTGCTGGTGAGATTTTGTATCGACTTTAAGAAACTCGTTGCTGGCAGTGTTAAAATAGCTTAGTCATAGAATTTTTAGTTGTTTCTGTGTAAATAAAAGTCACTCACATTCAAGTTTATATGTAAACAAAAGACACTCACACTCATTTTCGTAGGTTGTATCGGCAACATCTGCTCAAGCTGTGGTAACAGGAAATATTCGAAACACCACGAATGTAGGTAATACGATCAAGGTTGGAACAAACGCAACCCAAGTACAAACGCAGCAGGCTTTAATAAATGTGTTGCAGCAATCTCAACAGAATCAGCCACGTCAAAATGCCAGTCCTGTTCGCTTACAGACGTCAGGGGCGACACTTGTTACTGTTCCTGTTCAACAAGTTCAAAGTACTGCTAATGTTCCTTCTACTTCATCTGGGCCAATGGATGTCGTGGCAGTATCACATCAGCAACAAACGGCGCAGCAGCAAGTAAGGACTTTAGTGAAGAAGAGGCTGCTGTCTTTCAGAGGAGATAAAGAACAACAGTAAGTTTACTTCTCGAACATTTATTTTCCTGCAAGTGGTTCCCGAGTGTAAATATTTACGAAATGCGAAGTTGGACATACTAGAAGGCCTGGTGATCGGAATCGGCGAAGAGACTATTTATATTTGTAATGGGTATATATGTCAAACAAAAAAAACTAATAAATTGAATTAAATATAATGTAACATTACATCGATGTATTGAAAAAAAAATACTTTTATGTACTTAAGTTAAGAGAGAGTATTTTATTTCATAATCCATTTGAATAATTTCATCATGATCCGCGCTACAACCGGTTTCTGATTGAAACCTCTCACGGACCGACGAAACTCCGAATACTGGCGACAGTCTTGCCCGCAGTTCGTTCATGTTTTCGAGTTCGTTCATGTTTTCGAATCCACGAAACTCGTACCCTGTGGTGATTCGATTCCAAATCCTGAAAAACTTTTTAGTGCAAATCAAACGCAAGATTTATTTTATGCAACTCCTCAAAGAGGATACATTTTTCAGCTACAAGTTCGTATATTGCAAGAAAACTGGCTTGGTTTAAGCCAACGGGATTATTTATCGGGATCTATTAGACTCGAAAGTTTCAATTTGTAAAGTTTTAGATTTTCTTCAGTTAATCACCTTCCATTTATTTATGTTTCACTTTTGAAAATTTCATCTTATATGATTGACAAATTCTGGCCCGGCTCTAAAGTGTTTGGCGCCTGGGGTACATGAGGAATTTGCAGCCTTGAAAACAGGTTTTGAAAATATACTACATGAAGCACCACTATACTGCCCTACTAAGCATAAAAGTTCTATCTGCATTTTTCTCATTTTTGAGTTAACACCGGACTCGAAAACACCATACTCAATTGCATTATTCTACAAAATTTGAAAAACCTATCTTTAGTGGAAGTATGATAAAATCAATATTGAAAAATGCACTCTCAAATCTCCAGTATAAATCAAAACAAAGCATGCTTAGTAGGGCAGTATAGGTCCTTCAAACTGGTGTTTTGAGAAGGTGAGGGATGACTAAAAAAATATTAATTCTCGAACTCTTCTCGCTCTAAAGCAAAGCTTTTGATGGACTCATTTTGATGGCATTATTTAGTTTCAATCAATGCAAGCAACTTTAGTTACTTGGCTTACATAGTACATTTAAATTTAATGCGATTTTTCGCAGTGACAAGCGTGCTTGCAAACCCTGGTCGCTGCGATATTCCAGCGAAAAAATTGAAGTTGACCTTGAAATGGTCAAATATATGAAGATAATGACTTGAAATGTATTTGACTTTATCTAAATTACTAAGCCATACTATTAAACTAATAATAAATTTAAAGCCGATAAGGCATTCGTGAAGGATAGATAAGGCGTCAAATCGAATTTCCAATCTGCTATCACTTATTAAGAGTTAAGTTCATTTACAGTAACATTCGTCTTGAGAATGCGTCATCTAATCACCGAACAGCAAAAATACATAGAGGGGTTGGACAATGTCAAAAAACCTACTGTATCTATAAAAAAGCAGTTCGCTGCATCGTTAAAAGCTAAATATAAGGTGTATAATTCGCATAGTGGAAAATGCCTGAGGTCCTGCGCTCAATACTGAAGCCACTGTCAGAATTTCAATTCTCTCATTCCATTGCTCTTTAATTCTTTTAAAATTGAGAGAGTTGACTTTTCTGGTCATATCTTTTGCTTCTAACAATCCTATAAAATGCTCTTTTATATGATATACTAGCTTTTAAAGTGGATTACCAAAGTTGTTAATTCTGTCCTGTTTTCATCTGGTATACAGTCGACTATAATTGATTGAAATTTGCTTATTTTAATGTATTCAACGATTTTTTTAGTGCAGTCCCAAAAATGTTTGTGAGTTCTTTCTTTTCATTGCTTTGTGATTATGTAAAGAGCGATAACTATGGTTCCGATCTTTATATCTGAAATTCTCCAATAAGCTTGTTTTTTTACAGAAATTAATTTACGAAGACAAAAAAGTATCTTCAGAAATCGACTCAAGAAGCCAATCTCGGAGAAAAGTATTCTCATTTTCCAGTTTACTATAATACGCGTTTGCGTTAAATTTCTGTTAATTGCATGCCGGATTTTTAATTTGTATGAAAAAATAGGTTCATTACTATTTACTCATGAAATGAAAATGTGTTTTTACTGCACTAAAATCTAACTTACTAAACTGCGAATTTTCATTATATTTCAATCAGTCTCAATTTTTCTCCAGGATGAGTAAAAACAAAGTATATCTAAATTTTGTTTTTCTCCTTCAATAGCATGTACGATCCTCAGTAAAGAAGCACAAGTGCTCCACACCCATCTCTTTTTGTTACACGCAATTATGCTTTGATCTCATCTGACGCATATGGTTCCATGGCTACGGTGCCTTAGGCGGCAATGGAGCGCGATTTCAAAGTGCTCCAAATGAATTTGCTGGGCATGAGAGATAAGCACTCCGCCTAAAAGCCAAAACGGATTCATTCACACTATCGGTATGTTACGATTCGTCCTCCGCCGAGACGCAAAAAATAGAAAAACGATTAGCGTATTATCTTGAGCTTTATTATAAATCAACTGAACCTAATTACAAATGACCTTATATTCTGAAATGAAAATATGCGTTATACGCACAACGTGACACAAATGGGAATATGCACCGAAGTCCATTGCATTTGTTTACTAAGAAATCAATTTATATTTCCGTGGAATATGGAAAAATGCAAACGCGGTAATAAGCAGTTTAATGAATCGTATGACCGAAATGAAATCCGTTAGCGATGGTTCACCGGAAACTCGTGTTAACTCATCCCGCCTAAAAAATATGTGTTCCACAGATTCAGATTTTATGGAAAGAACTGCCGTGTTCCATTTTTACTAATTAGTACTTGCAAGTACTTGGGAGTAGAGCACAAAAGGAACGTCATCTTCGTTCATACGAGCAGATTCTAACCTGTCAAATTTTATGCAGTTTTCAAATGTAAAACAGTTGAAAATAAAGGGAGAAAATAACGAGAATAAACTACCACAATCGATAAAGAATATAAAAGCGACTAGCAGAAAATTACCTTTTTTAACTTTCTACACATTATGATGGCTATTTCTAATTTCCTAAATACCAAAACATTCAACATGACCATGAAAACTAAATACAACAACTAAATAACCACCTCACGGCAAAAAAAAGGCGTAACTACTCATGAACTACTGGAGAACGAGAGCGCGAGTAGTTGGAAGTAGCCAGAAGTACTTGCGAGTACTAAATAGTAATAATGGAACACCGGCAATGTCTAACGGGGTCGGGTACGTATAAGACACGTTAGGCTGTAATGTTGTGATGAAATCTTTAGACCGAATTGTGAAGAATAATGATGCAAGTAATGTTATCAGGGTAATGATTAGTGCATTAGATATAATAGACGTGTTTTGTAGCGAAAAATATCCTAACTTTTCAATGTTGTCCAAGTGGAATTTATGAAGATATTCCAAATCGAGTTTAATATAGGCAAAAGGTGCATTGTATTAATTTCCTTGCTACTAGATAATGGTAAGCATTTCCTTTTGACCTGTAATGTGTGTGGCCTCTCATTTGCTTGCAGGTTTGGACGAGGGATCGTGTAATAAAAAATACCCTCAAAAACAAACACACAACCAATAAAACACAAACATATCAGCGGAACATACATCGTTAAAATTGCGTAACGGTTATAAGGGACACGTAGTTGAGTTTAGCCAATTGAAATTATAAAAATATTTAAAATTATATTTAAACCAGTTTGAAAGATTACGGTAAGAGCTCTTCCTATGGCATATATGACGATAAACCTATATGCTACCCTGCATCCTGCTATATAATAGCATTTCATTAGTATAAAAGCAAAGCAATACATGGATGGCAGTTAAATTAAGCGATGTGGTGGCTACATACCAGTTAGTTGCAGTTAAATAGTTAAGTAAACATTGAATGCGACTAATCCACCGACATTTTCAATAATTTCAATTATAACGTTTTGAAAATACCTTCGAATATTTTACATTATTTTCATTTCATTACGTTTTAACCATTTCATCGCAAATCATAAAAATTATACATATTCGACATATATTAATATACAATTGTGATTTAAACCTACACGCCAAGTCGATGCCCTTAAATTTTTCACTTTTTGCATACTGCTTAAACCCTTGAATTTTATTCTATATGTTCGTGCGGATTCATATGAGTTAGTAGAAAAACCCGATTTTTGTCCCAAGATTGATTTTTCACCACCTGTTCAAATATCTTCTAGGTCGTTGCCTCGGAGATAGAAACATCAACAAGAAGGCAGCTGACACATTTTGTGTTAAAAAGAATGTCGGTGTTTCGGGTTTGTAGTTGGTGGTCGGTACAGTGCTTAGATGTTGATGATAGTTACAGCTCTGAAAATATTTTGGTGTGTAAATTGGGATTACACGAAAATGAAAAAGATTGTATTGTCGTTGGATCTCATAACGGTATCCTGAGCATATATTATCCTGGTACTGGAGTAATGAAAAATGGAACATTTAGCAGAGCTTTGCCTGATGACCTAATTCTGGAAATTAAACTTAATGCTCCGATTTTGGGCGTCGTTGCCGGTAAATTTTGGAGGTAAGGTCTGAATATAAGATTTAAGGTATTGATGTCGATAACAGTGGACCTTCCCAAATAGACGTCTTTGTCTTCAACTTGGTTTAACAGGAGTGTGGTTTTCCAGATCTTTGCTAAAGTTGCTATTTTTGCTTTGCTGGCTGTTAGTGGCACGATATATTTTTTTCCTCTATTGATTTTTGAATTTTCTTCCAGAAAACACTGGCTTCCTGACTAGCAGGCATCAGCCAACGTTTACTCGATTAATGTCATTCAAATACAGTGCAGGTCGATCATCGCTGACTCTTCATTTGCAAGTTTTCGTTTGTTAGAACCAACTTTCTTCTTTTTTTGACTGTATGGTACTGGGATATTTTAAAATATGTTTCTGTCAAGGAAAAGGAAGGGAAATAGCTCTAGTTGCATAAATATCAAACTTTTATTATTTAAAATGCGATCATAGCTTCAAATTATTAGGGATTAAAAACTTACTTAGTTGCTCCAAATGATTCTTATTGTGCTTTTCAAGAAGTTCTTCTATGTTTTTATTTGCATTGAAAAATCAAAATTGTTTCTTTCCCCTGAGAGTTTACTACAGTTGAAGATTTGATGATAAATGTCATCAACCTCACCACAATTCTCACACTTATAATCTATACTAATTTTCAACCTAAGTCTATTCTTATTGTTAAGAGCATTGTTTACGAATAACCTATTTATTATTTTAGTAGCTTTACTGCCTATATTATCAATATAAACGTGATCACGCCACTTTTTATTTCTGGCGTCAAAATCTCCTCCAACTAGGAACATCTCTGTGTCCTTAAATAAATTCAAAACTCTCACGAAACTCTCTTCAAAACATTTCTTATTGTGATTTATGCTGAAGTTTCAAGCTCAATTTTCGCCGAAGCAATTTTCACGTGAAATTTTGTATGAAATAAAGACAGTAATAAGCTTAATAGGCTTAATAAGCTTCATTCTACCAGAAAGGTGGGAAAAAGTGATCGCGAGCGATGGACAAAATTTTGAATAGCATGTAAATTCATTAATTAATTAAAATGAAGCATTATTTTCATCCTAAAAAGTTCGGTTTTCAATGTACACACCCAATACATATACTATAAAACTCATCTATTGCTGTGGACAAAGGCTAGGAACAACAATTAAAATTTGTTTGTTTATTTGGTGTAGGTCGTGAAATCCCTTGAGAAATATTCCCACTCCTACCATTTGTTTGTACTGTTATCTTAGTATTTGCAATCGACTGAGAAACTTGTACGTTGCCGTATTGTTATAATAATTGGTTCTGGCTAAAAAAAATCATGTTACAACCTGGATCTAAGCACCATCTTGTCAGTTTTATCAATTAATTGTTCATGACGTTTCTATTTTACAATTAGCTATGAAAATCTTCAATAACTCTCATTTCATGTTACATTCAATATATAGCTCATCTAACAACAATGAAAACTTTGCTCAGCTAGCAATATTGCACCCACTGAGTCTGTCTATATATAACGTTACGCGTACACCAGGAATTACCTACAATGGACCTCAGTCCGCTATACATCTAACCGTTGAACACACACTATCTAAATGGTGCTATTCAATATGCAAAGGATACTTTGGAGGCACGAAAAGAAGGGAGTTCATCTGCATTTTACATATAGATAATAGCCTTACACTGTTTGAACAAGATGGAATTATGTACAGCCGAACATTGTCGGGGGAGGCGTCTATTTTGAGTCCGATAATTTACGACCAAAAGAGTGATGCGTTTATCAGAGTGAGCTCTACTTGGGAAGTACAAAGCTTCAGGTAAATTAATTTAAATAATTAAAAAACCTATTTAACACCATATGAAGCTATCAAGATGTCTCGGAATGTGGTCCTGAAACGGTGGTCAGCCCTACGTGGTCAGTTCCCATTGGAGAGGCATCGTTGCAAATGATTCCAGTTCGGATAACAGAGTGAGTACATATGTGTGAATAAATCCATTATTTACCGCGTACATAAATTTATTACACTTTTTACTGATTTTCGAAGAAAATTAGTATTAGACTCGTTTCGCCGAAAATTTCTATAAATATATATGTGTATATATATATATATATATATATATATATATATATATATATATATATATATATATATATATATATCAGCAAAAAGATTAAGGTCTCTGGAGTGGCCGATCCGATTAAGCTGAAATGTTTGAAGGACATAGGTGTATATAAAGAGTAGGTCCATGATTTGTTAGATTTAAGATATCTTTAACCCTTTGGTGGCGGCGGGCAGGGGCTTTCTCAGGAATTTTTCTTGGGGGGTGTGTTCAGAATTTTAGGAGGGGTGTCCCTTTGCAACAAAGGACACAAAGGTCCCTCTTTGTATTTAAATTTTCCGTGTTAGGGGGGGTGTATGCTTTTTCCAGGGGGGTATTAGGGGGGTGTAAGGGGGGTGTAGGAAAATCTCTGGCGGCGGGCATTTTGGTGAATTTTCAGTCACCCCTATATTTCTGTGCAGAAGACAATTTTGTAAAAGAAAAGTATTGGAAATGAAAACATGTTATGTTTTATGTTTGTTTATGATAAAGAATTGGAAATTTTGAGTCCTGTGTGGAAATTTTAAGCACTCAAAACTTATATTCACGAGAACTGACGACCGAGTAATCCAATCATTATAAAATTTACAAGACATGTTGGTATTAACTAGGACCAGGTCTAATAGGAATGATTTTGAAATGCGGGCCACTGTGTGGCAGTGGTGCCATCTTGAAAAATCACTGAGAAAAAAACGGCCCTTTGGCTCATAGCCTACAAATTTTAACGAAATTCACACAGTAGCTGGAGCTTATTTTAAGCCAATTTTTGAGAGAAAATTTCAAATGAGAATGATCCTGCATCAACAACTACCAGCAAATATTAAGGTTTCGAAAATTTGAAAATTTTTGCGGATGGTAGCCCTTAAATTCTTTTCACCCGTTTAACTTCCAGCGCAGTCATCCATTCGAAACGAAATTCACAGGGTGGGTTTAACTTAACGTGAAGCAGATTTGGTATATTTTTGGTTATGCTGCTAGCACAGGATTACCAGCACCAGACATTTTCGAACCTATTGCACCAACAGATGCTTCCATTATATCTTCACATGCAAAGCATTTACAGTAGAAATAAGAAACCAATTTTTAAATTTTCCGAGTTTTAGTAATTTTTCGGAAGGCAGCCCCAAACATCGTATTATCGCTGAAACTTTCGATGATATCCTTGAATGAAAACCAAATTCAAAAGATATATGTAGCCATATAACAGTGTTTTGTCATCTGTTAGCCTTGTGTAAGAAATGGTTGGTATGATACTATAAAAAAGTGTATAACGTCTTTCCACATTTTTTAGCCGCTCAAAGTTAATTTCTGCGAAAATCATTTTTCTAGCGATTCTAATGCGCTAGAATTTGGGGCTAGTAAAATTATTTCTGTGGTTCCACAGCTAATTAAATTCAGCTCTGACGACCTTCTCCTTTTCCTGAGATCAAAATATTACCTCAAGAGACGTTACTCTGCGATAGTCGGAAATATCTAAATGGATGTAACCGACCTTCTGAAGACTGTTCTAGTATACTGTTCTGTATCGCTATGAGGATTAAACGAACCATCTTGGCACTTTGTTGCTTCGTGAGGAAGTTTTTTTTTTTGAGGGAACACATAGAGAATTCAAATTTTGTTCACTTAGATCTGGTGGGTTTAGTTCGTCTAAATTTTGTTTGTTCTGTTTAAAAAGGTTGAATTGCAATTAAAGAACTCAAATAAACAAAAAAAATTGTGCCATAAAAAAAAATTGTGCCAGATCTAATCTCGAGCTTTTCTCATAGTATGTCTAGTAATGTGGATTCGAAAGGTCCACAGTTCATGGGAGATCTGTGAACAAGCAGCCAACGTCGTGAAATAAATCATTTGATTGGTTTGTACTAGGTATTTAGGAAAGATTTGTCATTGAATCTTCCTCTGAAACAAGTTACATGAATATCTGGTCGAATACGCTTTTAAAATTTGTTCTAAACGAGATTGATATATGTGAATATTGTTCCAAGTTTTATAGTTTATCTCCAGTATAATAATGCATGCTGCACTGATGAAGGCTCACATGAGTAAAACTGTACATTGCATATCAAACAATTTCTTTCTGGTACTCACTTTGTTTCTTAGGCTGAAGTGTTTTGTTTAAGCGACACTATATTCCCAATTAGGATACATAGCTCACTGATTATACGTTAATAGCTTTCGCTATTGTTAGTCATGTGGCATTTAAAGGGCATCATTTTTTAAAGGATTCTAATCAACAAAGTATCTTTTAATATTTCATCAACGTTCATAATGTTCAATCTTAATTTTCAATTTATTTCAATTATCATTCATAATAATGAACCTTTATTTGTCTTCCATTTTAGCTCGAGAACAGATATCTTAATTTTGGGAGAACACAATTTAATAAGTATTTCGGATGCCGGGCATGTGAATTTTGTAAAGAAACTGGACTACACACCAGTTTGCTTCGATGCATTTGTTTTAGGATGGTATTGGGGTAAGTTTTTTTTCCAGAGATGTCTACTTTCAGGCTAACTTCGATAATTGCAGAACCAAACGCTAGGTTAATCTCTGCAGTGGTTTCAGACGATTCCAGACTATTCATTTACGATAATTCAACATTGATTTGGGTAGCGCAACTTGAATCTACGCCCAAAGCGATCTTACAATCGAACATTTTTAATTTACCTGCGGCTCTTGTTATGCTTTATTCAAAAGGGCTTTTAGACGTAGTGTTTTTGGGCTCTGAGCCGTACGAATTTAAAGTCCCCGCTGTCAATTGTGATACATTAAGCTATGAAAATATTTCTAAAGAGTTGTTTGTACTGGAAGACCAGATCAAAGAGAGTATTCATTCAATGGATCTAAAAGTCATAAATTCCTTGGCTGAAAACTATATCGACGTGAATATGGAAATATCGAACAAATCAAACATCCAAGATGTGTCAGAAGAGACACAAAGCCTGCCAATCCTTTCATGTACTATGTTGCTGAAAATTAGACTTAACGTTGATATAGATGAGCTCCAGATCACGTTCAATAGCAGCGAGGGAATCATTTGTTCGAACAAGACTATCATGTACACAGATTTATCTGCCAGGACCACGTATCAAACTGAAGTGACGTTTTACATCATTGAAAAAGTACAAGTATGCAGTACTAAAGTGGAAATTCTAATTTCATTCATACTTCGGCATAGTGCTCCCAGAATAATAACGAAAACTTGTTTCTTGCCACAACATCTGTTCTACGAAGCTATACTTCAAGAAAACGATGCAGCAACTAAAATGAATGTATCTTTGCGTTTTTTAAGAAATATTCAACTGCCAGAGTTTGCTTACATATTTGACGAACAGCAACCAAATTTCAAATCAAATCTTCAAGATATTGCACTTCGAGACATCTACAACTTGAAAATTCTTTCAGTACTGTCAACGAAAGGTGGCCTTTGCTCAAAGTAAGTCGAAGATGATCATTATTATTCTTCAATTTATTGTTCAAATGATAAAATCAATGAACCTATCGCTATTTTACTGATAATTACTTTTGAGCTCAAATTGGCCCAAACCATACGTTTTCGGAAAAATTACAAAGTATGATATGCAGTGGTGATGTCTACTTTAGGTCTGTTCCCGTGCTTGAATCTATTATAATATATTAAAATAGATTTGTAGCAAGTCGTTTTCGTACTTTTGCTGCAAGCCAAATGCAAGCCAAATTTTGCAGCAAAAAGAAGCCACCTGCCAAATTCTGTTACTGCTGCAGTTTGCTGAAGTACGGGAACATACCTTTTTTATATTGATTTATCTCCAGGTTTGCAAGCTATTCAAAGTAAACGAATGTTTCAATATCAAAATTAAACTCACGGTGTCATACTTTGAAAGACTGTTGATTGCCAGGCACAGGTTCTGTCTCTAGTGCCGAGTAAAAGTCATACTGCAGGGCATGACTTTCGCTTGGTGCTCGTACGAAGAATATTTTGAGACGATTATCTGTAACTGCCATAAATTATACATACGATCATCTCTATAACTTCCTATAAATATTTTTTATAATGCAAATATTAAGGTTTCTAACTAATACTATGCAACTTTTCATTTAAGGATACAGTCAAACTGTGTAGAAGATCTTGTGCCAGTACTTGGCAGGCTAGTAGAACTGGGCAAGTCATCGTCACTGAAAAAAAAATCAAGTAAAAAAAGCAGCAATCGCTGGGATAATGTACTATTATGCAGTCCGGATATTTCAATGGACGATGTTATTAGTCGTATCCTTTATCATTATGAAATACAACAAGAAGTAAAAGAAAAGACGGTAATTGTCGGACAGCAAAAATAGCACATCTTTTTATGTAAAGTAATTGGGTTGAATAAGAAAAACTTACATAAGAATTAATTCAAAAATCTGCAAAAGTATGTTGACAAACTTTCACTCTACTATTTGTGCAACTACGGAGTAATCATAAAATCTATAGTGAATATTGAACCCAAAGACTTATGTCAGATAAATAAGTAAAAACTCGTCTACATTATTCATTAAGTTCCTTCATTGTGCTTATATTACTTTTGTTACTAGTTCCTTCCTTTTATCCGTTTCCTCCTCTTATTCGTCTCCTTCTCTTATCCTTTCCTTCGTTGTACCCGTTCCCTCCTCTTACCCGTGCGCTCATCTTACCCGTCCTTTCTTGTTACTCGTCCTTCCTTCTTACTCGTCCTTTCTTCTTGCCCGTCTCTTTTTCTTATCGTCAGCAGCGCTTTGACTCATATATGATATATCTATAATGGCACGACCTGGCATACTTTACACGAACAAAGATTTTGACATAATTTTTTAAGCTGAGGCGTTTGGGCTGGCGGTTTTGATATTCTGGATTTAGTATCACCGGAATGTATCAAAAGGTGGTAGGCAGTCTCGGGAAAGCCTACCTCGGGTTAGGGGGCCTCGGGAGGCAAAATCGAAATCCTAGACCTCAATAGTCTTACAACCGAGGAAGAAGTGGCGGGTACCATTCGGGAGAGGGAAATTGAAAATGCTAAAAATACGAGACTGCTCTCAAATGTGACGGAACAGAAAATTAAGAATGGACAAATAAGAATTGGCTGGGTGAATGCCAGATTAAGGAGGCGACCTGATATGGTGTCTGTCTTGCAAAACTATGCAGAGAGATGGCAAACCTGGGAGAAGAATATCACATTATGGGGACAGGATCGTGTAAAGCTTTCATAGAAATGATTGAAACGCAAAAGGAGAAGTTTCGTAAATGAGGGATCTCTAAGGGAACACACAGAGGTGTCGTGCGGCTAGAGATGGGCAAAAGCGCTCATAGCTCACCACTCACCACTCACTTTTACAGTGCAGCGCCTGAAAAAAGCAAAGCATAGTCTGCGAACGAAAGCTCTCGTTTGACTAAACTTAGTGAAATGTGCAACCAAAAGTATACTGAGAGTACGGCGCAACACTGTAAAAAAGAGTCATGAGTGGTGAGCTAAGAGCTATTTTGCCCATCTCTACGTGCGGCGTAAGATTTGTTCACGCAGCTTTTCTGCGAACCCAGAGTCCAAATTTGAGTCTTGGAGAGACTTGGTATAAAAACGCTTCAGGATATGCAGCTCTATGGTTTGCAGACGCTAGAAGAATCCGAGTGGACCCGCAGGGTATTTTTGGATTTGAAACCAAGATATCAATTTTTCCAGTTTTTATTTCTCACCAGCCGACCCAGTAAGGGAATTTCACAGGAAAATAGAGGCTTTGGGAGATATTTTACGAATTCTGTCGGGTGCATTGGTAATGGCTCACGACTTCAGCGCGAGAGCTTTAGAGTGGGGAAAGCTAACCCAGAACAAACGAGGAAAACTAATTATGGAGATGGTGGCTAGATTAAACATGGCTGTACTACATAGGGACTCAGCATCTACGTTTTGCAGACCGGGGTCCAAGTCTGATATAATTCTCGCCTCAAAAGTGTTGTAAGCACTGACATGGGACTGGAAGACAGAGGAATAGTACTCTGGAAGCGATGACCACTACATCAGCTTCTGGCTACCAGAGGAAAACCAAAACTCGCAAACTGCAGTCGAAACATACTTGGCTGAAATATTTCCAAGTTAGATAGGAGAAAGCTCTTGGAGTCGCTCGTAGAAAGCTCTTGGAGTAGGACTAGTGACAGATCAGGCAGAGGTTAATATGCTGGTGAGCTTTACATTGAGGAAATCAAGTCGAGGACAACCTCTTGGAAAGCTGCAGGCTCATTAGTGAGCCGAAGAAATAGCAGAACTGAGGCGAAGAGTGCTAGAGCTCAGCGACCTAATGGTGGAGCAGAAGCATCCCAAGCTGAACACAAAAGGGCAAAAACGAGCCGGGAAAGGCTATCAAGGCGCGGAAAAAACAAATGTGGCAAGCGCTTTGCAATGAAGTGAACCAGCATCCATGGGGGCGGGGCTGCAAACTAGTTTCTGGTAGACTTGGTTAAATGGGTCCTGGTCCACTCTTGGAGGCGGATACGCTGATGTACATCGTCAGATCACACGAGAGTAGAAAAAGCTCTCATGGTCCATCAGGAAAATATTCCTTTGTTCACTTTGGGGGAACTTCACAGTTCAGCTCTCTAAATGAAAATCCGAAAAGTCCTTGGCCCCGACAACATTCAAGCGAAAGAGCTGAAAGCTATAGTGGAGGACCATTCGTCAGCGTTGCTGCGAATGTGTGATGCGTGTTTGTTGGGGGGTGTCTTTGCATCACACTGGAAAGAGGCACGATTTGCTTTGATTCGGAAGGGAACGTACAAATCTCTTTGTAGGCTTGATACGGTGGGAAATCTCCTAGAAGGCCTATTGAAGCCACGACTACAGGCAGCAATATGAAGGGCCGGTGGCCTTTCGAAAAATCAGCATGGGTTTCGTAGTGGCCGTACAACCAAAAGTGCCATTTAGGAAGTAATAAAAACTGAGATTGTTATGCTGACAAAAAGGAAACAGGTTGGAGCACGTGGCAGCCCTGGAAAACTTTTCACCCTATTATTTTAAATGCATTCATGAGATCAAATCAGTACATTGCCCTCCAAACAGGTTGGAGCACGTGTGGTTTTTGGTTACGCATCATATGTTGTCATCGCTCACCACGTATTTGTGAACGTCATGTCATTTTATCCAACGATTCAATCCTTACTCCTAATGTACGAGTTTAAAAACACATAAATTATTTACTAATATCTAATAACTTTTCCGAAATTTCATACTCATATAAGATATTTCTTAAATAGGCCTATATGGATGTTTTATGGAATCAATTCAAACTATTCCAAAGATGTCTTCAAACGGTGCAGGATGTGGAAGCTACTGATAGTATTAATATGCTGATGGCTATTACATATGATGATCTTATTGCTGAAGGAGACACTCTGCTTCAACTTCAGCAGGACAAATATCGGTATATGAAACAAAATAGTTTACTTCCATCTATCACATATCATTACCCTCCAGGGCAATGAATAATTTGAATTGTGTAGTTGCTTTGCTACGTCTTATAATATATCATTCCAATATTGATGACGCAATTCTTAACAAAGTCCTGCCGGCCATCAATTACCCCATCGAAGATTGGACAAAAAAGGTAATGTACTCCACGATTCTATTCTACTTATGTGGAGACACAGACTCATTTCAATCTCATGGAATGTGACGGTATTATTTTTTTCTCGATTCTGAGTAAAAATATACGAGAGTTCGGAATACAAAAAAAAAATTACAATAATTATTTAATTATATTTGGGATGATTTTATATATTTCGCATAAGTTTAGAAGATAAATGTTAATTTTTTTTCATTATTCAATCACACAATAAAAGTACTTTCTTGTTTAAATTATCCTTCAATTTCTTAATGCCCAAACCTGACAGAAAATTATGATTATTTTTACTTCTTTACATCTTTCAGAGTTGGGAAGAACTATCGGCTCCATCTTTTAAGCGACTTGCCAGTCAGCGTTCGGCTCATCGCGACACTACAAATTCATTTGAGACAGAGGAATGCCTTTCCAACAGCGAGTTCGAGTTTCATATTTTTGCAGGGCATTTGTTTTTAGTACTTCATGATTTGTGCCAGCTACCAAGCAACGGTAAACGTCAAAAGTATAAGCAACCGAACTTTGAATTATCAAATTCAGTGCAACACGCCTTATCTACGCATGAAAATGTTACTTGCGAAATAACTGCTGACACCTCAGAAATCTCCGCTAAGTCAGTATCATAATTTGTGTAAAAAGCACCCGAAACTTGGTGACAGCGAAACTCTATGTAACAAAGAGAGGGCCAATTTACTCGCTACAGAGGCTATTCTCAGCGCTTAGAATATTTTCGTATGTGTTAAATAATGCTCATGAAAATAATTTATCATTGCCAGTATTATGAACCAATATTATAATGTATCATTACTGAATCATAATGTATCATTACTAAAATTATAATAATGTATCATTACCAGGGCCAAAAAAAAGCTAGTTCGTGGCTCATTTGGTAAAAGCTAGTGCATCAAAACCCCTAGATACACTAATCTTCGAAACAAAGTATAGAAATCCTTCAGATATTGAGTGCATTTTGAGTGCCACACGTGCTCCTTATTACAATGAACCTGTTTCGAAGGTCATGCACCACTTTGATCTCAGAAAGGCATTAAAACTCATAGGTTTTCGGGGCTATCATCGACATGAATTTCAACATTTAAGAGATTAAAACACTTGCCACTTGTATTCATCATCAGTTGCATATCTTATAAGATTTTGATAGCAGCATTTCTTAAAACATAAATGATGAAAATGTTCAGTGCTGGCAGCACTTTTCCAATGAAGCAGCAAGAAGTCTACCATGATAGGCTCATGCTACAATCAACCAAGAATTTCATCGAAAGTTTCAGCAACATAGCGATGTTTGAGGATGTCATCCGAAAAAATTTGAAAACTCGGAAAATTAAAACATTGGTTCCTTATTTTTATTGTAAACGCTTTGCATATGAATAAATAATGGAAGTATCTGTTGGTGCAATATTAACGAAAATGACTGGTGCTGGCAACCCTGTGTTAACAGCATAACCAAAAATATACCAAATCTGCTTCACGTTAAGTTAAACCCACCCCTTGAATTTCGTTTCGATTGGCTGACTGCGCTGGAAGTTATGAGGGTGAAATGCTTTTAGGGCTACCACTCGTAATTTTTTTCTTCAAATTTTTGAAACCTCAATATTTCTAGTCAATTGTCATTGCATGATCGTTCATATTTGCATATTTAACGACAAAATAGCTTAGTAAAAAAACGCTACAAAACTACAAAAATTACCATTGCTGACAGTCCTTTCAAGATTTTATAACGAATTTTTTACGGAATTAAGCTTATAATGAGGACCATTGATTTCATGACTACATCGGAAGTTATAGGGAAAAAAGGTTTATTTTGCTGAGCAAATTTACAAGATTTATGTGACAAAAATTACCATAGCTGGCAGCTCTATTCTATTTTTCAACCAATTTTCCACCAAATGTGGCTTAGAATGAGGTTCAAATACTGTGTAAATTTCTTTAAATTTGTTAGTTTTTTCGGAAGTTATAGGCCAAAAAGCAGATTTTTTTTTTGTGGCGATTTCCTGATAATCACGTCCTGTAAACTTCATAATGATCGGATTATCCGGTCGTCAGTTCTCGTGAACATGATTTTCGAGGTGCTGAAAATAGAGGTGGTTGTGGGTTGCCGTTCTTGTGCAACTCGGAAATTTGAAAATTTTAAATTGACATTGTGAACAAAGGTTAAAATTTATCAATAATTTACAGGATTTTTTTCACGAGCACAGTATTGAAAACTCATGTGTGCATAGCTTTAGTCAACGTCAATATACACTGCTCTTCAATGTTTCTGTCAAAAGTGATGACAAATCAAAATTTGAAAAAAAAATCTTTGGATACTTTTAGGCACTCAGCGCCCACATATGTCTCATAATTCTCAATTTTTTTATCATGTAAAGGCATAAAACAAAACAAGTTTTTATTTCCATTACTTTTAATTAAAAAAAAAAATTCTTTACATGGAAATATAGGGGTACCTGAAAATTCATTAAAATGCCGGCCGTCGTTAAAGGTTTAAAGATATTGTAAATTTAATTATTCACTGCACTAGTCCTTATATACATCTATGTTCTCTGAAAATTTTCAATCGGACCGGCCACTCCAGAGATTATCTCCCTTAAACTTATATATATATATATATATATATATATATATATTATGCTAATTTTTCAACAAAATTTCTACCAAATGTGACTTAAAGTAAGGTTCAGGTATTATGTGAATTTCGTTAAAATTTGCTGGCTGCATCGAAAGTTACATAAAATGTATATAAAGTATATAAAGAACTGTTAATTTTAAATAAATTAAATTAATATTCAGAAATACCACAATGATTGTAAAATATAGTATCTCTGTATTTTCTATTTTCTTACATATTCATAGACATTATGATTTAAAGTTCTTTCAGCAATGCACCAGACTCAATATCGGTGCCATAATTATCAAAAATAATTCTTGTGCTAGTTTGGAAAAGTCTCATTAAATTGTACGAGGTTTATTCATTTCATTAAGCATTTCGTCCGTCATAAGTAGACCTGAAAGTTTTCATTAGAGGGCGTTTAAAAATTAATATGATATGAAATCAAAAACCTGCAAAACTTGCTGACATGAAGCAAATAACACAACCAGCAATAAATGCACGCACAGCTACACTTGTAATTACCGATCTTCTTTCAGGGGCCATTGCGGACAATGTACCAATCAGGATTCCCAACGAGCTAGGGTTCGCAAAGCCGCAGATAGCGAAAGTTGCAATGCCTGCACTTCGACTCTGCAATTGAAGAAAAAACTGCTGATGATTTATGTGAGATTATTAAGATGTGTTTAAAAAAAAAAGAACAGAACAGTTGGAAAGAAAAAAAGAAAAGTAGTGGAATTGTGGGGATTTTGAGTGCATATTCTACCATATGTGCTCCTTATTACAGCCATGCACCACTTCGATCACAAGAACGAATTGAATGCATTGAAAGGCTAGAAAAGTTTTCAAGTTTTATTTTCATTGTACGAAAAAACTAAAACGTCTGGAGCTAGGAACCATTTGCTAGTACCAAAGCCGAAAATATATTGTATCTGCTTCACAAGTGAACCCACTCTGCAAATTTCGTTTCGATTTGATGACTACATTGGAATTTATATGGATACAAGGAAATTTAGGGCTACCACCTGCGATATTTTTCAAATTTTGGAATTTCAATAATTTTCGTTGTTTATTATCGCTACAAGAACATTAGCATTTGAAAATTTAATAAGGTCTATTAAACATATGAATTTCGATTTGATTTTATAACTGCACTGGAAGTTATAGGGCAAAAATCTGTATTTTGCAGACCAAATTTTCAATATTCAAGAAACAAAAAATGTTCATGGCTGGCAGCTTCAATTTAATTTTAAGCCGAATTTCTACCAAACTTGGCTTAAGGTAAAGTTACTGAGTCAATTTCATTGAAATTTGATGACCATATCGGAATTTATAGGGCAAAAAGAAGTTTTAATTTCAATATTCCACCACTGCCACAGAGTTGCCCTATTTCATAATAACTCCTATCGTGCCTAAATCTATTTAAGGCCATCTGATTATCAGTTCGTCGGTTTCTGTGAACACAAATTTCGGGTGCTAAGAACAGAGGTAATTTAGTGGAAGGTTACCGTTCATGTGTATAGAGTCAAATTTCAAAAAAAATCATTTAAAAAAAAAAATTGATTCTGTAAACAAAGCTTAAATTTATCAGAAAATTTGTACTTTTCTCTCAAAATCAGACATTTTTGAGGAGGGTTGTTGATTTGAAAGCTTTCTGTTTAGGTACCTGCTATAGCCATAAGTGTATTTCTTCCACATTGTAATGTACTCTGCAAAGTTCACGACAATTTGTTGATTTTCTAGGAAGTAATCGAAACCTGAAATTTTTCGAATTTCCTTCTTTAAAGCACTTAGAACCTACATAAGGTTATCCATTTCCAAAACAATATAATTCATACTCCAGCTAAAAACTATGATAAATTTCATATTCTGTACTTGGTTTTCCCAAATATTTTGTTTCCACAGAAATTTAAGGATACCTAAAAATCCAATAAAACACCCCCCTCGCCAAAGAATTTTTAAATTCGAATATATATTCGTCATAATTGCCCAGATTATCGAACAACGTTTAGTGTAAAAGTTTGTGCCAGTGAGACATTGAGTGCGTGACGTGAAGAGAATATCGCGACCGTACGTGAGGTGAAAGTGTGAGACGAAACCAAAATTTGTCAATTCCTCACCGTTCGCAGGAATTAGTAGACATTGCTCACTCCCGTTTGTGGCAAATTTTCACATTCCTGTAAAATTGCGTTGACACAAGAGCTGAAGCCACAACTTCACCAACAGCGCCGTGACTTCAGTGAATGGGCATTTTCATCATTTATGTTATAGGAGATGCAGTCGGAAAATGGTTTTTGTTGCTTTGGGTAAGAAATTGTTGCTATGATGCTACAAAAAAGTGTATTACGTCTTTCAACATTTTTTTGTCACTCAAAGACAATTTATTCGAAAATAAATTTTCTAGCGGGGCTGATGAAATCACGAGGAGCCTTCTCCTTCTAATGGCTTGTTTCAATCGCTCTAAATTTGGCGCGTCGTTTTCTTCAATTTTGATGACGCCTTTGCTTCTAAAATCAACTAACAGGATCCCTTCTGAAATCGATGCCATGACTTTTTTAGTGGACTCTAAAACCTTGAGCTTCTTGGATGGTGATGTCTTTTTTTGCGCAACTGAAGAGTCTTGTTTGGACTCAGGATCAGAATGAAAAATTTAACTCCCAGTGCAGTATTGATTCGACTGAATACTCCATCCTCGTAGTGAAGAGGTCCAATAACGCCCAACAGCACTACACGCGCTGTTCTTTTGAGGCAGCGTGATCATTCTCTGTGCTCATTTTGCGCTGGACTTAGTAATGCCAAGATGATCATGAAGAATATTTAAAATGGTTGTATCTGATACTGAAACCATTTCTGCGAGCTCTTTCATCTTTGCCTTTCACCTTCCTATATCACTTGTTTGCGCGTCCTGGTCGTGGATCGTCTTTAAATGAGTCCCGAGTTTAGAAAGATTGTCCCACTTGTAAATCATTTTTCAAGGAAATCATTTGGTAAATTTAATCAAAAAACACGTTTTAGTGCTCGTGGAAAACCATAGTAGATACTAGCTGTTGTTTTTCAATCCTGCATTTGTGCAAACAACACACAGCTTAGAAGTTCAAGATACAAAAGAAAATAGCTTCATTGTATTAAAGAGTTTCTTGGTGATTGTCTCTTAGGGAGTCACATCGCTTCAACCAGGGAATCCGGTGTGCACTTAATTGTGAAAAAATACATCATCACAATTCGAACTATCATATTTACTTATTGAAACAAAGAAAACGCTTCAGAAATATTGATAATAGAGAAACTTGCAGTACTTACCGAAAGCATGGTTTGGTTTTTGTATTGTCCGAGCCGCTCAAAGGCTACAAACTCATTTATAATAGTCTTCGATGCAATAACTTTTGCAACAATATCGCAATCTTCCCATTCGACGCCTAATGACCAACTCAAAGGAATAAAAAGTTTTGCGAAAATCCACTCAAAAGTTATGTCACTTTCTCCCAATAGATACGCAAGCCAATTTACAACCGCATTGATGAATGTTATGAAAGACACGAATGCAACTAGGTTGGCTATGATGCCTAAAACAATCTCTATAGCGTTTGCAGCCCCCTTTGAAGCAGCATCTAATATTGAAGAGTCTGGACTATAAAACAATTGTAATTAATGAATGTCCATTGAATCTGTTAAAATACTTTGCAGGTAGTACTTACGATGCAGCCATTTCAATATTACTTGATTTAGTTTTGCTTTCTTCGTTTTCTGGGAAGTAAAGCTTCGATATCGCCAAAGCTCCAGGAGCGGCCATAACACTGGAAGTTATAAGAAGGGCGGGGTCCGCTCCAAAGGACATGTACGCTGCCAAAACTGTTCCTGAAACCGTTGCGAACCCAGAAGCCATAATCGAGTGTAGCTCCGACCTAGTCAATAAGCTCAAGTACGGTCGAACCAGCAGTGGGCTTTCGCTCATCCCTAGGAATATATTAGCCGCTGCAATCACACTTTCGCAAACTGTCGTTTCCAGACAACTTTGAAGTATCCAACCTAACTTCATTATTACCCATTGCATTACTTTTAGGTAATACAAAATAGAAATCGAGAAACTGAAGAAGAAAATAACGGGAAGAATAGCAAAGGCAAACACGTTCTGCTGTATAAGCTCAGTTCCAAAAACAAAAATTGATCCGCTCGTTGCAAAACCCAAAAAAGCTGCTACTTTGCTGCCAATACATTGGAATATACTACGACCTACTTCCCACCTGATGCAAAAAACACCAAGAAAAAACTGCGCCAGAAGACCCAGAATCACTGGTCTCCATTTGATTGCCTTCCTGTCAGTCGAAAACGCATAGCCAAGAATGAGAAACGCTACCGGTGCTGCTAGTGATGTCAATTTTTGCGGCGAATCCTTGGTTTCAAAATATAATAGCGTTGCTATTAACAAAAGAATGATTATCAATCCCGAAATTTGCAATCTGTCGGAGAAGCAAAAGTATATTTTAAATAAACGAAGCATACAATGCTTGTCAATATGATACTCACCGACTTTTAGTGATAAAAAGAAACTTCTTGGACGAGAAAAAAGATTTTCTCCGGGAAAAAAAGTTCTTCAAGGCAGGTTTGAGTATAAGAAAATAGCACAAACCCAAGTAAATAAAAAACAAAAGCAGCACAAGCATTCCATATCCATCACAAAATTGAATTCCGCACTTCCCCCAGCATTTACCTTCCGAATCTGTGTACGATTCGCTTGAATTTTCTGCAAAAAATATAATACGATATTTGTTAAATTGTATGCAAGGAAATTTACTAAATAACATTGATTACTGAAAGTCGGGTCGAGCACTCCTTTGGATTAATATTTAGTTGATAGAGAATGTGTTTCTATATCTTTGAATTTCTAAATTTTTCTTAGATATTTTTCTTTTCAATTAGAAAAACCAACCGCATTGTACTTTTACGTATGGTTCACGAAATGTCATGTATCGGATGCACGTTCGTAGTGAAATGTTATTATGCATGTACAGCACTTGTTGACTTGAATTTTATTTTATTTTTTATTTTCATATTTCATAAAATATTCAAAACAATAAAAATTGTTACATAGAAAAGTAATGAAAATTGTAATAGTTACAAGTAATAGTTGCTTACAATTTGGTTTCAGAATAATTATGTTTATATTAGTATTAAAATGTATGAAAATTAATGAAGTTAGATGCTTTTGTTTGTTTTACAGTATATTCAATTAACGTAATTGAAAAAAACTCTAGCGCAACATAACCGCTAGAGAACTGATTTTCGAAGAAAATGTCAAAGTGCAAAGACGAAATATACTTTTTTGTAGTATCATATCAACCATTTCATACCCAAATCAACAATAACCATTTCTCGACAGCATTTCCTATAACGAAAATGATGAAACTGTTCAGTGCTGGCAGCATTTTTCCAATGAAGCAGCAATAAGTCTACCATAACAAGCTAGAATCTTTTTTTAATAGTAGATCTCAACGTATTTTCATCACACAGATTTTGCTCATCATCATTTTCATTTGACTGTCAAGAAGTTTGCACACAAAAATTTAACTTATGAGTAAAACAACCGAAATGGGGTTTTTGTAAGCCAGTTTTCATTGCTTTCACAACGATTGGAGCATTATCGGTGATAATTATTTCTACTTTGTCAAGCAATCTCCAGATCACCATTTTTCGTAGGTCGTCTGCTATCGCAGTATATGTGTCCGAACCACCAAACTAAATGCATTCAAGGAGAGAAGTATGCATTTTGAAATCATGGTCTTTATAGTGAATTGTAACACTTATACAGTTTTCGGTTTTTTCTGAAGTTGAAGCGGGTAGCTTCACTAACAAATTTACAATTAACACGGGTGTGGACCGATTGGATCCCCCCATTTCCCTTAGATACCAAATTGGGTGAGCTCAAAGCTCGGTGCGCGTCTTTAGTTTGAATCTTGATTTGAATTAGGAACCCGGAACCCCACACACTAAAAGCTGTGCTTTACTCACTAAACTAAACCAGCTTCATGTGATGCTATTTTGAAAACTATTTTTGTCAGTGACGCTACCTTGAAAAATTGTTTTTGATCACCTATAACTTTTGTGCTAAGATCTTGGTTAAGATATTAGGCAAGGGTTGCCATCTTTGAGAACTAATGTCTTTTTCTATGATATGATGCGACCAATAAAGATTAAAATGATAAAAATCTTCTAACTTCTATCTAAATCTAAAGATTAAAATGATAAAAATCGAAAAATCGAATGGTAAAATTTTTTGATATTTTATCTGTAACGGGTGGTCGCTCCAAAAATCTACCAAGCCTACAATTTGCAATGCTGTCATCGGATTCGAACGAAATTTACAGAGTGCGATGACATTCCAAACCTAGGACTTTCAACGTAGTCATCGAACCAAATTGATACATAATGCTGGATACATGCTGTCTTGTATAAGGAGCACGTCAGGTAGAGCCTGTTTTTAAAATGTGAAAACTACAATAAGAATTTCGAAGATGACAGCCCGTCCAATCTTTCTATAGCTATAACTTCTGATGTTATCATGAAATCAAAATTCGCACGTTGTGTTGGTTTTGACGTGAAGCAAATTTTATAAATTTAAACTGTTGCCGGTATTGAGAATTTTCTTTATTTTTGTACTAGGATATGTTGCCATCAAATGTCCATATCATTTGAATCCTCAAATTAAAATAAGCATCAAACACTTGGAACGTCTATCTTTTATGAAATTCATGCAAGATGTAGTAGTACATGATCTACGATACAGGTTGTATTTAATAAAAAGCACATGGTAGAACATTTCTTCAAAATCTATCTAAAATGTCTTTTTCCTTGAAAATCAGTGTTGCTTTTGGTTTCTGTGCTCTGGAGTTTTCGTTTTAATTTGACAATACACATAAACATTTAATTTCAAGCGCCCACATATTTACCTGAGTTTATGAAATGATTAGTTGCGAATCCGAAATAAATTGCTACGGCACTGTGAATTAACGCGTAAGATGTATATTTGATTAATACTCTATGCTTTTGGATATAATGCTGGAGCATGTTTTGCCCGGCTTCAGATGATTTGTCGTTTTGCGAACTACATTCTTCAGTTGTTCTCTTCTCGGAATCCTTAAAAGATGCATATTATAAAAACTAGCAGCTTTTACCTTAAATAATTATATTATTTTACATACCTCATCATCCAGACCGCTGTCTATGCTGGTATTCATGTTGCCTATAACGACCTGGAAATTTTATTTATAGCTTTATTCAAAAAGATCAGACAAATATTAGCAGCAAGTTTATAGTTCCAGAAAATGAATTAAAATAATTACAGTATATTTTTATTTGGAATAATTAATACTCAAAATACTTTACACTGCCTATAGCGCTAATGAAGGACGGATTCGGTCAGAGCACACAACCTACTGTGATTGTTCCAAAAAAAGTGTTGTGAAGACAACATTTTAGTTATTTGGAGCAATCCCTGAATCAAAAAATTATATATACTATTATTATAAATTAATTTGACATCTTTGAGCTTTTTGAAAAGATGTCACATTATGCGCAGAAGATTTGCATATGTTTTAATATTCTCTTTGAATTAGTTTCGCAAAATCAAAATACCAGTCTTGGCGTTTTGACGCAACAAGCAGCCTGATCTGAAACTTTTGACGTCTGATATTGTGGTATTGTGATATTGTTATCAACATGTTAAATTTTTTCATATCAATACTATGTACTATACTTTTATGCTATATAAACTTTTTCATATATATTTATTATTTACATATGTATACTTAAAACTGTATACTAATTTAACATATAAACTTATACTTGTATACTCATGAATAGAAATTTGTCAAATCAAGATTGATGGAATCATAAGACCTTCCAGATCACCATTCAAATCCTCGGTTTTGGATATTGACGATACTTTTAGCGATTACATTGAAATTTTCCATTCGAGAACAACGTTGGCCCTGCTCAACAATCTCGAGACGGAAAATTAACTTTGATAAATGTGAATTTTACTAAACAAGAAATAGAACTCTGGGTTTTATTTGATCTACTCACTCCAAAAAAAGTGCAAGCAAGTACCTCTTTCCACCTATCGACAATAGTAAAAAAAAAGACTAAGATTTTTTCTTTGCATATCAGGCTATTACAGACGATTTACGTGGCACAATCGAAAATTGCAGCCCTACGCAGTAAAAAGAAGAAGTTAGATGAATGTTTATAATCTCATCGATGAATAAAACCATCATATACAGTAGGCTCGACAAGCTCTTGGAAACTCAAACATGTTCGTTTCCGAAAAAGAAGCACCATCATATTTTAGTATCTTGAAACAATTTGCCTTAGTTTTCCTTATAATGCAAACTAATATCTTTTCTGCCGAAAGTTCATAGATGCAGCAAAAAACTGCAAATAATGAAGAAGAGTTGTTTTATATTATATAAAACTCAACTTACTGAAAAATTTCCACACGAAATTCAAAATTTCATTGACCACTACCCGTTTATATGTAATCTAAGCAATCAAACCTTTGGCAATCAAATGGTAGCATATGCTACTGGGGCGTCATCTAATTTTGGTTACCGAAGATCTCGAGAAATGCCTGCTGGAAACAACTTCTACAGCTTTGCTACTGAATCCTATCTTTGACCTCTCCGAAGATGTGATTTCACATCGGGTGCCTGCCGGAGGCCCTCATGATATTTCATATTATGAATGTTGCCAACGAAGGAGGGTGAGAACGAGATTTCCGCACCTTAAACCAGCAACATTAATCAGACTAGCCCTCCATGTTCGGAGTTGAGCAATGGGCCAATGACCCGTTTCCGTAAAATTTTACTGATTAACCTGATAATTCGCCCCGGATACTTGGATCGGATCAACGGAAACAACCACGCAAACGAAATATGGACTACTCTACTGGAATCTCGAACGTGCAAACCCTGTACAAACGGGGGGCCATTAAGGCTGTTCTGGAACAGGTCAATACAAAATAAACATTCTTGCTGTGCCGGAAATGAAACTGTTTTATGCTGAGATTATGAACGTGAGATCGTACACAATCTTCAAAAGCGGAAAGTCATTTGGAAGTCATAAATTTGGAGTGGCCTTCATCATTGACAAAAAAATGAAACCACAAATAATGGATTTTAAACTCGTCAACGAAAGATTGTGTGCGATCCCTGTTCGAGCAAAGTTTTTTAACGTTTGGCTCATAAACGTTCAAGCTCCTACTACATTCATAAGGATGAGGCAGTGAAAAATAATTTCTATAAACTTCTGGATAGGCTATATAAACCCTGCTAAGTGATTTCAACGCAAAGATTGATAAGGAGGAAACACATCGTGGAACCACCGGCCATTTTAACCTTCACGATCTCTGTTACGACAATGGACAATGACTTGTCGACTTTGCGAACAGTAGAAACCTCATCATAAGTTCCACGTCTTTCCCGCATCGCAACATTCACAAAAGGACACGGGCATCTCTGGACAGCCACACCTTAAATCAGATCAACCATTTTCTGATTCAGCCTCCAGTATTTTAGATGTGCGGTCTTTCCGTGGGGCCAACTACGACTCCGACCACTACTTAGTCACGACTCAATATCGATGTTGAATACCACTCTCGTATAAAGCCAGAGCATGTCGAAGACGCAAATTCGATGTTGACAAGCTTCGAAACAAGATGTTGGAAGCCGAGTATGAGTATACATCTGTTTTGCTTAGCTTCCACGCCCAACTCCACGTCTATCAAGGAAGTCTCGGCGCAGTGAATGCAGCAGCCTAAAAAGTAGTGGAGTATACAGCCCGGCAAGGCAAAAATGAATGGTTGGACGAAGAGTATCTACTCGCGTTGGACGAAAAGAATGCGGCCTACAACATCCACATTGAACGACCAACAAGAGCCAAGAAAGAAAAATATGGCCATCATAGAATAATAAGGCGTAAGAAACGAAAGCATTTTGACAACATGCTGAATAATATGAATAACAACTTTAAGTTTTTGTTTCATGCAGTGAAGCATACATGTGATGTGATGCAGTAGTAGTGATGCATGTGAAGCAGTGCTTATTTTTAACGAAAATGTACTCTGCATCGAAATATAGGGCTACCTGAAAATTTACTAAAATGTCCACCGCCGCCAAAGAGCTAAATTTATCTTCATTTAAATTAGTCACGACACTAGTCCTCATATACGTCTATGTCCTCTAAAAATTTCAGCTCAATCGAATTACGCACTCCATATATGTATTATCTCCCATAATCTTTGTGCTGATAATATATATATATATATATATATATATATATATATATATATATATATATATATATATATATATATATATATATATATATATATATATATATATATATATATATATATACTTTGAAATAAAACATTTGCGTAAATAGTATGAAATCAAGTGCTAGACAGATTCCTGAGAACAAAATAAGATACTTTTGTATTTGTTTGCTCTGGAGTCAAAGCTCCAGAATTGAATAAGCACACATTTAAATGACTTGAGACGCATTGAAGCACTTATACATGTCAATCAGTGAACTGGCTTAATCGCAATTAAGATAAACTGGTTTCCAAAATTAACTTATCTGTTTTACAATCCAACCTACTTTTGACGACATATGGTATAATGGCTTGGAATATATCAGCAACAGGTTATGACTTCCCAAACGAAAAAACGTTCCAACGCGATTCTACTGTGCTGGTTTATGATAATGCACCGAAATCTAAGTACGTCGCGACTATAGGTAAGTTACACATGTTTCATCTAACGAGCGCCTTTATTGCACAACACATAAACTACACGTGAAACGAGAAACTAATAAACTGCCAGTTGTCGTAAAAGTGATTTTCACATTTAGCTCAATGGAATTCATTCGGCTCAATGGAAGAAAAAAATCAAATCAGAGAATGTGACGTGTTGCCAATAAATTGATATTGTGCCCAAAGATATACGAACAATAGTAAAGAGATTGATTGGTTGCTTTAATTCCCCACCAAGAAATATCTTAAAACTAGTGTTTACAGAAAATAATTATTAGATTAAACGTTATCATTGAATCCAACAGCCTTTTATTTATTCCGAATCAAATATGGCTAAATGCACAAGACGTACATGCAAATATGCAAAGACAAATAGCTTGAAATTTTGTCATTGCAACTCGTTTATTGTCCACTCAATATACTTATATATGTACAAAATTTTATCACACGAAAAAAATTATGATTTCATCAGTTGATAACCAATTTTCGAGTGATTTCCAAAGAAATAATGCGTTTAACTGTTCGCTTTCTACTCTTCCCTTTTAAAAGAATTTAATCTATATTTGCGAGAAATCGAAAGTAAAAAACGGCGGAATTGTCAGGGCCGGATTTGATCTTCTTGCCGCCTCTGGGCAACTGTGAACTTGACACCCTTCTCCCATCAACACCGCGTTCGTCTGATTCCGGCTTCAAATTTTTCGACTAAAATCCAACAACAACGGATTCAACAGTTTTTTTCATAATTATTTTTAGTTTTTTAGAATATATTATACTAATACGATAACTAGAAACTAACCATACAAAAACAATCCAAAAACAATTATAAGAAACGAGCCGTACAATATAAAATAACAATACAAACACGATGTTTTTGTACTTGATAAAAACTTATACTTGTTAGATAAATACTCGCCTAATTTTTTGCTAGCAAATCGCGTGATTAAGTTTCCGAAGTCTAAAGAACGGAGAAACTCCGATTCAATACACAAAATTGCTGAGTTGTTAAGGCGATCTTCCGTCATCGTAGAGCGTAAATAGTTTTTTTTTATTCTTTTCAAACAAGAAAACGACCTTTCTGCGATACAGTTGGTCACAGCAATAGTGATGATAGGCAATTTCAACATTTGGAAACACACAAGACAAATCATTTTCACGGATAAATCTTGATAATTCTAACGGAGACTTTTTGTGAAATTTTTTTGTCACGACAAAATCCGTGAAAGTGAACAATCTCATCGTCTAATGTCGATTCGAAGTCTGAGTGATAGATTTCTCTCAGTATTTTTGATTTCTCGCGAATTTCACCAGATTCCAGCTTATCGAATCGAATGATGATGATTCACGTTGATAACGTGATATTTTTTGCATCTCTCTTCTAGTTCAGTTGACAACCTATCCAGTATGGCGTTGAAAATTTTGAGTCTAAACGCGTCACGACCCGAAAATTGGACTTAACTATCTCTTGTTTTTCAGTACGTAGTTTTCTTATTATTTCAAAGTAAAGGTTACCTTGTTTCTCAGAATTTTTTTTCATTCGTTTCATCAACATATTCAAGCAAAAATGTGAATATTTACTGCGCGATGTATAAAATAAGATGTACTGAGTTAATTTAAGGAATCCTTTCAGAAAAATCATGTTGTAAAATCGTACTTATTAAGTTCTCCTTCTGGTTCTCCTTCTCTCGCGGCCTCAATGTCAATGACCTTGTCATAAAATTTCACACCTTCCTATCCAACCTTATCTCCCGCTTCACTCCTTCCAGTCGTCCTCGCAAGCCTAGTGACGCTCCTTGGTTTAGTCGTGTTGTGGCGTCAGCCCTGAAAGCTAAGGATGTCGCTCGAGCTAGATTTAAACGAACAGGCTCTCATGAGGACTACATCGAATTTTCGAAGCTACGATCTTGTGCCAAAACTGCCGTAAACCAAGCTATCCGAGCTTACTTTTCCAGCATTGAGTCCTCTATCTGCTCTAATCATCACAAACCCTTTTGGTCTTACGTCCGCTCCCTCAAAAGCTCCCATCGTTTCCCCGATTCCATGTTCCTCGATAATGCTACGGCATCTAATCCACGAGAAATTTGCGACCTCTTCGCAAAATATTTTTCTTCCTTCTTTTCCCAACATAATCATATCTTGCCTTGTGAAATTCCTCTTGTTGCTTCATCCTCCCCTTCTTCCATTTACACCAATCCTCTTGAAATTGAGTCCTTACTCGAATGTCTTGATGTCAATGTCGGTTGTGGCTCTGATGGTATCCCTAACCTGTTGGCCAAATCACTGTCATCGTCCTTATGTGTTCCCTTGTCAATTATATTTAACCTCAGCCTCTCCTCCGGCTCCTTCCCTTCCAGTTGGAAATCTGCTTATATTTCCCCCATCCACAAGTCTGGAGACCCAAGCTGTGTTTCGAACTACCGTCCAATTTCCCTCCTTCCGTGTTTTGGAAAAGTCCTTGAAAGAGTGGTTTCTAACAGGCTGCTTCCTCTCCTCCATCCCTTCCTTGCTCCGGAACAACATGGTTTTGTCAAAGGTAGATCCCCCACCTCTAATCTTGTAACCTTTACTAACTTTGTTGCTTCTGCCTTAGACCAACGGAAACAAGTGGATGTCGTATATACCGACTTTTCAAAAGCTTTTGATTCTGTTGACCACAGAATTCTCCTTGCAAAGCTTCGTAGTTATGGGGTGTCGGGTTCTATTTTCTCTTGGTTTTCATCCTATGTTTCTGGTCGTTCTTGTGCTGTTTCTGTGCAATCGTCCACCTCTTCCCCTTTCTGTCCGCTTTCCGGTGTTCCTCAGGGCTCCATTCTCGGTCCTTTATTATTCCTAATATTTATAAATGATCTCCCTTCCTTTATTCGTTCTCCCTGCCTATTGTTTGCTGATGACTTCAAGATTTTCAGAGTAATTGAATCTACTAACGACTGCCTCCAACTCCAAAATGATCTCTGTACTCTGTGCGACTGGTGCTCGAATAATTCACTTGCTTTGAACATATCCAAATGTCATCAGATGTCCTATACATATAAAATGTCACCCTTAATGTTTTCCTATACTCTGTACGGCTCTTCCATTACGGCTGTGGATAATTTTATGGATCTTGGTGTGCACTTTGATCCTAAGCTCAAATTTGACCTGCACATTGCCTATATAACCGCCAAGGCCTCACGCCTGTCAGGTTTTATTCTTAGATGCTCTTCTTCGTTTACCAACATCGCTACCTCTTTCCATCTGTTTTTTTCACTTGTTCGTAGCATCCTCGAGTATTGTTGTCAAGTGTGGTCTCCCCGTCATAAATATCTCAGTGATGCAGTGGAACACGTTCAGCGTAGATTTACTCGCTCACTGCTGTTTAAGTTCAACATCCCTTACTGTGGTTATAGTGATCGTCTTTCCTTACTCCAAATTCCTTCATTAGAGTCCCGACGAGTGTTCCTTGACGAATGCTTTCTTTTCAAGCTACTCCACTGCCCTATGCTCTCCGATCTCGGTTATATGCTGTGTCTACGTAACGTCAATCGATCAGATAGATCCCAATTAATGTTCTCCATTCCTTTCGCGCGTTCTGAAGTGTATTTTAACTCGCCGCTAGTGCGTATGCCCAGGAAGCATAACGATCTTCAGCTTGGTCCTTTTCCGCGAACGTTCTGTCAATTTAAGTCGCAAATTAAAAGCATGATCCTTAATGCTTCTAATAATGTTTGATTTTCTTTTTAATTCTTTTTTTTCCTTACCATTTTTGCGCTTTCTTAAATGTTACATTGTATATTAGCTTTAGATTGTAGTAGTTCTAATTTGTATATTCTAATATTTTCATTTATTTGTTAATTTTTCTATTTTCTTCTTTTGGGTTTATTTCATATTTCTATTTTTGTAATTGGGCAGAAGCCTGTTGAAATGGATTTAATAAATAAAAAAAAAAAAAAATATAAGGAGTCTATGATTCAAAAAATGCATAATGATTCAGCTTTTGCTGATTTTCTAAGATTAGAATTATATTTTTGGAACAAAACTTGTCTTGGATAATTTGAAAATTTTCGAAAATTTACCGCTCTTCAACTCCTACTAAATATTTGCCACCCTGGGCAGTGGCCCATAAATGCCCATACTTAAATCTGGCCCTGGGCATTGTGCTATGCAATAGAATCTGAAAATTGAAAAAACTACATTTTCGAATAATTTCATTGGAATTTTAAACGAAAGGATAATAAAAATTCTGCCATATATAAACCATTACAAAGACGCGGAAAGATTGGAAAGGTTTTCAGAGTTACCACTTGCATGAATTTTAAATTTTAGGAAAGTCAAACACTTGCTACTTACATTCATTATCGGTTACTTATCTTACAAAACTTTGAAAGCAATATCTCCTGCAACATAAATAAAGTGCTTGCAAAACATCACGTCAAAATCAAACTACCCCATGAATCTCGTTTTCATCCATGACTTACTCGGCAATTACAGGGAGAGAAAGATGTTTGGTATTGCAATCCGAAATATTTCCAGAGCTTAGAAAATGTAAACATTGGTAGCTTATTTGCATTGTAAATGTTCATCAGCATCAACGCCAAAAATATATTACACTTGCCTCACGTTGAAATCAACCTACCCTGCGAATTGCGTTTCGATCCGGTGACTGCATTGGAAGTTGTAGGGGTACAAAGAAACTTGGGGCTAGCACCGCAAAAGCTACCACTCGCTAACGAAATTTTCAGATCTTAATATTTGTTGTTTACTATCACTACAAGATAATTACCATATTTCACTACAAGATAATAACCAAATTTTACGATAAAGCCGCTTATTAAATATATGCCAAAAAATACAAAACCAACCATAGCTGGCAGCCCCTTTCATGGTTTTTCAACCAGGTTCATACTGAATATTACCTACAGTAAATTCCATTTACCATATGAATTTTCTTTTGAATTCATGACTGTACTGGAAGTTATAGGGCAAAAAACTTTATTTTCCTGAGCAAATTTTCGAAATCCTAGACACCAAAATTCAAATCCAAGACACCAAAGTAGCCGGTAGCTCCAACATAATTTTTCAACCAAATTTCTATCAGACCTAGTTTAGAGTAAGGTTCAGCTACTGCGTGAATTTCAGTTCCACTGGTTCAGATCATTAGCAACGCGCTTTGACACGTCTCGGCTGGGTCTGGCTTGTGGCCCACCCCTTTCCGTTTTCCTTGTTGAAATGCGACTAGTATTAATTCATGACGGATGAATAATACGTAGCTCTTCCTTTTCTGGGAGTCCACCACAGAATCTGAGCTCCACCACAGAATCTGAGCTCCACCACAGAATCTGTTGACTGAATCAGAATTCATAGGGCAAAAAG
>OX376372.1:219156711-219220942 GCA_947369275.1 Nemotelus nigrinus
CCCGTGTTTTATGAAATTGCTGCATTGCTCGGTATGCAACATTCCTACGTTCGGTCGCTGGTTTGCGGATGCGATGCTTATATGAAAAGCAATTAAAAAACCATACTAACAACATAGTGGTCCGAATATATGTTGCCACCTCGGTACATTCGCATTGTCATCAGTAGTAACGGCGATCTACCAACATGTGGTCTATCTGGCTCCATCAGATGATAGCCAGGTGGTCTTATGGACATCTTGACGCGGGAGCCTGGCACTCGCAACGACCAAGTTCTTCGATGCTAATAGTTATATGACTCGAAGTCCATTGTCGTTAGTGTTCTGTTAAAAACCTGAATACCGACTCCCGAAATATTTTAACTTGAACATATCCAAGGATGATTTCTACCGGTTGACCTACTCTCTTCTTCTTTTTCGTCGCCAGCAGAATCTTCCATAGGTCCATGGATAAAGCTGTTGTTGCAAAATTTGGCTTGCACGCAAAGGGTACAAATCATTCATGAATGGCCTTAAGGCTGATGATGGTAGACTTCATATTTGGCTAACGAGGAAGCCTATCCCTAGCAAATGGTGTCTTTGATGACAACTGTACTGTATTTTTTCTTTTGCAAAACACCATTTCCTACCAGATCAGTCCGGTTCTGAGGTTTTTTGTTGGATTCGTGATGAACGCATCGAAAAGTTTTTGCGGAAGGGGTTATCGATCTTTTGCAAACCTTACTTGGAAAGAGGTAGCCTGATTACGTTAGCCTACCTAAGCTACCATGAGACGTTAAAGATCTTACTTCCACCAGTCGAAATAGATACGGCAGGTACATATATTCATAATCCATATGTTATTCTCCCTATATACTATATTATATGCTAAAGTAGAAGTGATCACAAGGTGATTGAGGGGCAAGATCTGCCTTTCGTTCTGTAAAAAAACAACAGAATTCAATGCCCACATTTTTATGCGAGCAAATGCTGAATTAAATCAACGATCGCTGTTTCAGATCAAAAAGTGCTGCCGAAATCGCAGGAAATGAGCAATCACAGGCAGTGAGGAATCATAGGCAGCGAGCAGTCATAGTATTTCGTACGCACGAAACTGCGATCCCACTGTGATTAAGATCACTGATAGTCTAAACTGCTCTTTCCTCTGCTTACTCTCTGCGATAATAGTCAGTAAAAAGAACACATCTACAATCGTGATATTTGCCTGTCATCAGATACACTCGTTACTTTCGCCTAATCTGCAGAGCATTAGATTTATGACTGGCATTTGAAACTGATGCCTAGGGCATGAAACTGATGCCTAGAGAGTATCAGTCCTTTGTTTCTAAATTAGTTGTCATGCATGTTATAAACCAATTATTTTGCTGGTAGTTATGATGACAAAAACTTGCCTTGTCTCAGAGTGCTTACTTATTAATTAGATTGCAAATTTAATGTCAAAGATTAGTTAGCTAAAATACATAAAGGAATATAAATTATGACTTATTTAAAATAAACTTATTCTGATCTTTTCTCTGTAACATATTTATTTTTGGACAATCAACAAGAGCAGCACGTAGGACCGTGTATACTGTTAGTAAAGTTTATAAATATTGATGCATAAATGGAAACTTGTCCAATTCTCGTATTATGCGAAATAAATAACGTAAAATACATACCAATTTATTCCCTTAAGTTGATCCATTGGCAAATCGTTGAAAATTATCACTTCATTCACTTGTTGTGCTATGTAAATTGCTTTATTTTTCATAGTACTCGTTTCGAACCTAAAAGTCGTGGGTATATTATACTTTCAAATGCAACACTTTAAACAAAATATAATACCTCAGCGTGGTATTCACCAATGAATTTTCCAAGTCTACTTTTGTGCTGCAGAGAACATCTGATATTTCAAAACTACCTGTAACATTATCGTTCGGCTTTGGCAAATTTTGTTTATGTATTACAGATGTTATTATGAAGGGTAATTTCTTTTTCAATTGTGATAGTTTTTCTTTCACGTGGTATACACTCTCAATTTCAAAAAATATTTGGCAAACATGTGACGCGATTTCATCGTATATTTGTTCGGTAGCAGTAACAAGCATTTGATGACCCACTTCTTGTTGACATCCACGCAGAATTTGTGCTTTTTGCGACAAAATTTCCTTGTTCAAGCATAGCACTTGCCCCTTATGAAACGATTGAGTATTTATTTTCAATATCAATTCGGCCAAAATTTCTTCCAGGTTTGAATATTCTATATTACCTGGATCTGTCTGTGACTGGAACATATTGATAAACTTTTCATGGAATTTTGGGAAATTTTGACTCAATCGTTTAGCCTCTCGTTTTTTGATGACATTCATGTGCATTAAATTCATGAACCTTCCTCGTAATTTGAGTATTTCGAATTCGAAATGTCTAGTTACCTTACCATTCAAAAAGTCAAACCTTGTTACATCAATAATTTCTTGTGACAATTTTTGGCTAGCTTCAAATATTCCACACCAATTTAGCCAGCTTGGCGTTCCACTGAATATTGTCCTTAAACTGGACCAAATATCATTGTCCCTGCTGCATTTTGAATAAGCTGCGTATCCTAATGTAGCCAGCGTTATATTACTAGCTTCTAATGTTTTATGGTAATCTTTTAACAGTTCTATTGCTTGCTTAAGTGATTTTATGCCTGTTACTTTAGTAGATACTGAATGTTGTAATTTCACCGGCATTTGGGATATAATACTTCTTCGGCTGCATTTTTCCTTCTCGATGTTCATGTTTAAACTATGTAGTTTCAACATTAACACAAAATGCTTTAATTTGATTGCTAATAGTTTGTGTTGCAGCCAAATTATTATTAAATCTAAAATAAAATGTTTATTTTAGTATGAATGAAATTATGGTCAAATTATCTTAATTTTCGATAACATAATTCATTAATACTTAACAAATAATTTACAACAAAAGAATATAATTTTTGTGCTATATGAGCTTAAAACAGTTTAGTGAGCGAATTTGTGTTCAGTATTCAGCGTTCACTCTTTCAAAATTCCTAACGCGACTTCAAAACACGCATACTTATCCGAATTTAATTTGAAGTTTTTTTAATTTAAAGTCTCATTTCTAGAATTACTTTTAAGCTAAAATATTGTGAAAATTTATTTGAATATCTGAGATTTTAAGCAAAAAAACATAAATAATCAAATATATTACATTAAAAAAATAAATGAATGCTGACGAAAAACCGTACTCAAAATATCCGTAACTAGCCATTGTCCACAAATAAAACATTTTTCGCCGTTAATGATAGCTTGTAAAACTTGTTCATGTATCTATTTTAAGAACGTGAAAAGTAAGCAATTCTCTGAAATTTCATTTGATTTCTTATCGGAGTTACAAAAAACAAATATGTTCTTTTTCGACAAAGATGGTCTGAAGCTGATGTATATGAATGGTTTTGAATTTCTCTTACTTTTATTTCTTACGGAAGATAAAGCAGATTCGCTGTATTCTTGTGCTTCAGTATTTTCGCGTGCTTTATGTTTCCTTTTTAAGTTCACGTCCTCCATTTCATAATATCCTTGAAAATTCTTGGGAATAAATGATTTTGAAGATATCTTAAAACAAAGAAGAGTAGGCTTTAAAGTAACTGTAGAAGCAATCAAATATTTGAATTTAATTTTTAAAATTCATTCAAATAAGCTAAATTATCGATAAAATATTACTGAATTAATGTGAAAGGAGTAAAACAAAATTAGAGTTAACACATATATATCTAGATAATCAATGTGACTCTCCCTAGCTGACAGTTGATGGATTCGATTGCTGGATTTGATTGCTCATTTCCATCATTCAGTTAGATTGATGGGCAAGATTGCTGGACTCGGTTGCCAGACTAAATTAGGATTGATTTATAGCAGAAATGCCATGTGTAGCTGTGGTACTGTGGCTATTACCATACCAGAACTGTAACTAAACCAATCACAATGTTGTAACTCGAAACTGAAGCTTATAGCTCTCAAGTTTGATTGCCGATAAATATTTTGTTACCTAAAGTGCTGAATGCATGAACTTTAAAATATTTACTTTTTAGTATATAGCGTTAACGCATTGGTTCATCAATGCCACCGCAGTATCCAAAATCTCTATCCCCACCAGTAATTCAAAAATACGATATGTTAAACTTTAATTCGAAACGTTGCAGGGATAAATCGCGTGCTATTCTTAGGCGGAATTCGAAATTTCGTAGCATAGCTAGTGGAAGTGAAATTAAGAAGATGGCGGTGGACCGTCTGTACAAAGAAGAACTTGTTCGCTCGAATAAGCTCGCCATTCGAAGATACAGTAAGCGGATACAGTAGAAACCATGAGGAAGCATCTGAGAGGGTCATTAATAAGCGTGGCATTCGATGATCTTATCTTCATATTATCTTCCTATCTTCATATTAGAGACGTATCCTTTCACGTTCGCGGAAGATGAGGAAGCGTTAAGTGCGAAATAAAATAAATAAACGATATCGAACTCTGAAAAATTGAAGATTAGTTAATTTGAACGTATCTGTTTACTTATGCCCAGTTTTGCAGGTAGCAAGAGTTGGATTTAATTCCAAAATAATACTGTTTAATGCAACAGTAATTGACCGAACACAAATCGTTGACACATAAATACAATTCGAATCATAGGAAATTAATCCTTGTTTGATACAATGGTGACGTATTCTCGTAATAAAGATCAGTGATTTAGATTATTACTTCGACTCGTTCTCAATCCGTCTAATTTTTGTGACCAGTCTCTCGTAATTGGCATCGTGACCTAAGCCAATGCAATTGAACACTATTTTGAATTAATGCGATTCGGTTTGAAATCACCAGTAGAGGAATTATTGATCAGTTTGGTGAATCGTTTTTCTCACAAGTATCATGGCTACGATCAATAACTTGATTTCGCAGCAGAAGCTTGCATTTGATGAACTGGAATCTAACTACCGCAAAGACTCCAAGGCGAGGAAAACAGCGGTGTATTATAAGAACGCTTTAAAAATTGTCGGTTCTTCATACGTTCGATATTTGAGAGCTAGTGGACGGCAAAACTTTACAATTGAAGGTCTTAGAACCAAAACAGCCCAGTAGCTAAGTCAGTATTATGAGATAATTACCTTTAAAGGTTCGTTAGTTTTGAAAATACCCATCCACTACTAGAGTCATTCGTGCCACACCACTTAATATAGAAAGCTTGTACTCATTAAAAAAAAAATCATCGTTTTTGGTGCTACGACTTCCAATGTAATTTTTATATCGAAAGCTAATTTTCAGGAACATATTTATTCTATTATTCTAGCATACAGTCAAATTGTCTACTCACCCCATCACGTTCCCGGTCAATTTTGGCTGCTTGGCAGAGAAAAATATTTTTTCTCAACTCACGGATAAAATTCCGAGACTTAACACGCTTTGTAAAGTCGAACATGCTGTCACATTGTCGAGTCTTAAAGAGTCTGAAACACCAATTATTAGATGTGAATAGAAAAGAATGTGATGTTATATTGGAATTTTAGTTATAATTCAATTATTTTTGCCGATTCCTCAATTTCTCAACTCGTATCGTTTTTAAAACAGTTAAAGGAGTCGGCTGTGGCTCTGACGAAGATGTCTGTCCTATACTGTGCCAGCATATTTGAGAGAGAACCAGATAAAATTGATACATTAAGCTGCTACGCGGCAAATTTAATTGATAGTTTTTGCAATTTTAATTATTATATCAAATTCAGCGTTGATAATATATGCTTCATATAAACTTTTTTTGTCCTAAATACGCTGTGTAAAAAAAAGTCAACAAAAGTAACGAGTTCGCCTTGAGCTCCAAAAGTAGTAAATTATGTTTTGCTATTACATATCTTTAGGAAAAATCATTAATGATTCCAGCAAAAATGCAGTTTTTGGCTTTGTATTAGGAAACAAATAAAAACAAGAAACATACAGATTGACTAATATTGAAAAACTATTGTACAATATATGAACCACTTAAGAACTTTTCGTTCACAACTAGATGAGTTAAGAAAACCCTGATATATTGGCACCCATCAAATACATTAACGACATTTCGAAATCATTCCTGAAAAATAACTACAAAGCTTAGCATCTATTCTCAGGGCTTCAAGGCTTTGTGGTTTGCATGGGAGTGTACTGATAACAACTTTCGATTTAATGTTCACGGTAACATGGCTAAATCCAGAAATATGTTGCAGTAAATTGCTCGCGTTTGAAATATAAATTTCATTGTGTGTTGTAATTATAGATGGGAAAAATGGCTCACCATTGATCGTTCTTTTTTACAGCGCAGCGCCTGAAAAAAGCACAGCATAGTCTGCCAGCGAAAGCTTTCGTTTGAATAAACTTAATGAAATGTACTAAGTACGACGCTATACTGTAAAAAAGAGCGATCAGTGGTGATTTTGCCCATCTCTAGTAATAATATTTTTATGTATTTTACGGAATTAGTTTAAACTCAAAAATTTATTTTAACAGTGGTTCCAGAGAAACGGTACCGTCGTCCGGATTCCACTGGTAAGTAGAATTATTTTATTCTTTATTATTCTAATATCTTCTATATACTTTTAAATTAATTTTATTTAAATTTGTATTTTATTTATTATTTGATTTTAGATCAGTAGAATTCTAGCTTTCACGTTTTAAATACTATTTTATCGTTGTTTCTTTGTTTATGGATATTATTTTTATATTATATTATTTTTATTTCGGTAAACTTTTGGTTTTTTTATTTAAATGGCTAGTGGGATACCAATGGATTGCTAAACCCCAACAAATAGTCAATAGTCAGCCATGAGGTAGCGGGTTCCCTATCCGTCCCTTTCACGTTTTTTCTATGTTGGTCTGCGTCTGGAATGCGTGACACGGCTGGGACTTGACCAAAAGTTCCCACGACAAGTTATACAATTAAAACTCTTCTGTTACGTTATTGAATTCAACATAAACTGACTTATCCTACTCCTGATCAAGTCCTTTTATACGTTTATATCCGTTATGTACTTGTCATATATACGAGTATTTTTATATATCTTATTTTAACTTCATACGACATTTGTTACATTAAACATTTGTTACATTAATGGTTTTCAAGTGACCACTTGAAAACCTTTTAAGCGACACATGATCATTTAGATAATTAAATTTCGGTTTACCACAATCTGTTTTATGTTGCTGAAATATATTAGGATGTCTGATAATTAAATTGAGGTTTATCTGTGTCTGGTTCATGTTTGTCAAATAACTTATAATCTGTGCATTACAAACAGATTTGTTTACTCTACTTTGATTGAATGTGTGAGCTGATTTAGTTATGTGATTGGTATAAATCAGGAGTGTGTAGCTATGTCGTAACTGACACCGGTGATTAGCCGGCACCTTAAGTCACGCGAGGGTAGAAGGTCAGGCTAAAACTTATGTTGTGGTGGCGGCTGTTCACTGCTGTTCCGCAACAAATGGCGCCCAAACCACTCGGTTTTCTGTTTTCTGATTTGCTCTTTTCCAGTTTGTTATTCTAATTCTTGTTATACTTATGTCGCAATTCATGGTTTTTTTAGATTTTTGCGAATTTTATTACTTTTAACTTCTATTTGATTAAATTTGTTTTTTTAGCTTATTTTTCCATTTATTTTTGGATTTTCATCTTTTGATCTACTTTTCTTTTCTTGCTCATCATTTAGTTTATTTTAGTTTATGCACTGTAGTAACATTTTCATGTCCCTCTAACATGTCTATTTCAATGATTTTGATTCAAACGAGAGTGTTTACAGCAGATAGACTAAATAATTCGGTCGAATTCGGTGTATAGTCCGCGGACTAGGCGTCTGCTGTAAACATACCCATTTATTCCAGCAGGGGTGTGTTCAATGTGCATGCTATAGCTGCTCCAAAAGCATAGCATAGCATCACTTTAGCAAGTGTCAAAATTTGAAGTAGCTAGGTGAAGCAGCTATGGATATTGGACAGCCAAGAGCTGCTACGAAGATCAGCCTATATGCGGGAAATTCAAAAATAATTTTGTTTCAATTTTTTAATTTCAATTTTTGAATTTTCGTGGATCAGTTCAATACTTCCATTGCACATTGCAAATTGTATGAAATTTAGAAGTTTTCAACATACAGCTGCAGAAACCATTAAAATGTTCTTAGCATATTCAAAACTTTTCAATTATTGCCATCTTTTGACACCAAATATGTGAAAAAGAGCGAAAAAGAAACATTCAAAATTTGTTGGTACACGAATCAGCGTACCCGGCCTTTTGCGCTTCATACTCGGCTTCTAAAAACTCAAAATGGACTGCGCTGTGTACAAGCCAACTTAAAACTCGAGTTGAGTTTAAGTGTTTAAAAGCCCGTATTTAATTTATTCTGTCAGTATTTTCAAATTTATTCCTCATCTCCTGTGTCAGAAAAGCGCAAAAACTTCTTTTCATTTCAATTTCCAATTGAAAATTACGTTTAAACTGCATGTCAGCTGTGTCCGCACGGCCATTTTGCCTTAGCTACTTTCTAGCTATCCTCCAGACTACGAGCAGCGAATAGCTGCTACCTTAGCAGCTATTCCGGAATCTTGGACAGCCCGACTGTCAAATAGCAAGCATCAGAAAGTAGCTATTTCGTGACATTGGACAGCCAGAGCTGCTAAAATAGCTGCTAATAGCTGCTATAGCATGCACATTGAACACACCCCAGAGTAAACAACCATTTTGACAGTAGTTGTCATTTTTGAATTCAAAACATGTCAACATGAAAGTTTGAAAATCAAAATATTTAGAATTTTGAAAATGTTAGCGGATATTCAAATTAATCTACACGAAAATGTTTTTGTGTATAATACACAGTAAAATTGAATAACGGAATTCCGTCATTACTGCGTACTGAACAACTAACTTTTGACACCAAAATTTGGTCTATACAACGCTGGCTACAATGACAAATGAATGACTGAGTTGAATGAACTTACGTTTTTAAAATCTCGTCACTCGGGGTGATATTTGATGGGACACCCATGGCATTAAACCACTTCTTCAAATAATTAAAATCCGCAGTCAACGGCATATTACAGTGCAGCCTAAATTCAAAATATGACTCGAGATTTGATTCCAGAGTAAAGGGAGTAAAGGATGTGGGCAAAGTCGCATTCCCTTAGAACAAAAATATATGAGTCGCTAAAACCACTAAAACCATCGATGCAAGAAGAATGGATGCGAAGTGGCTCGAGAGATATGAACTACTGGCATAATTGCTTGAAGGCTGGTACTGAGTTAATCGTGAAGCAAAATTTCAACGTTTCTCCAATATCTGAACATTCTTTCGAGCGAAAATTTTGGCAATGGACATAAGTAGAGATACACTGAGGTAGTAGAACTGGTGTGGACATGCCCATAAGATTTACATTGGAGGGGATGGTCAGTGAGGTAGTAGAAATGGAGTGGACATGCCCATAAGATTTACATTGAAGGGGGTGGTAGTAATTTTTTAGTTACTCATTGTCAAATCGAGTCAAATCCAAATAGTTCCCCTCCAATTTGACAATGAGGTCAAAATGGCGTAAAGGCAGCTTTAACATGCTTTGTGCGCGAGAGGATTGAAGGGGCTAATGGTAGAAAGTTATACAGTCCGTGTCCAGGGGCTGGGGATGATAGTAAAATTTCATCTGTTCACCAATGCCTTCTAGAAGTACGGGCCGTCAGGCTACGTAATCGTTCTCGCCGTGACGTCATGAGTTTAGGAAATTTGACATTTCCACGAGGCAGTGCCGATGTACACGGAGATTTCACTTGCGGTTTTCTGGTTAAAATATGAATAAAACGTTAGTTTTTTGTGCGTGGACGCGTTACAATAATAATATTTAGTCATAACGTACACTTTGTACCAATTAATTGTATCGCGACAGTAAATCGACACGAACCATCACATAACCTAACACCAACCGATAAACATTTCGTAGCGAATTTTCCATATTATACCGCACGCACCGCATTAATTTGTGTTTTAGCTGTTCACTAGCACTGTTCTGCATAAACCACTTTAGTTTTCATTTCACTCACTTTAACACAACCCGTATAATTAACATTTTCCCGCGGACGTCCCATAAGACTACGTGTGTTTTTCGCGACATTTGTCCCGATGCTCTGACGTCATCATTCTGCATTACGGCCCGTACATCTAGAAAGCATTGTGTTCACTGTCAAATCCAAACATTTCCCCTCTAATTTTGTTCGTGCTAATGCCCACTCCATTCCTACTACCTCAGGGTTCAGGCTGATCCTTGTTTGTCAACTTGGCAGGTTTACTTGAACTTGTTTTATTGGTGGAACCCATGGTGGAACTCAATTTCTAGTATCTGAGTGCAGGGTCATCTCTCATTTCCAATGGATCAAATATCAGGAATTTCAATTTTTGATCGATTTTGTTATTGAAAAGGCATTTGCGCAAAATGTAGCAAATACATATTGGTCCAAGGCCAGACCAACTACTTGTGAGCCAACATGTGGACGGCATTTGCCAGGTCGTTACAAAAACCTGACTCGTGCCCAAAACGCACTCCGAACGATAGTCGTGCAAGCGTCGGCGAGTCCTATCAAAGTCGCACGTCTGGATCGTTCACATGCTTGGGCTTGCCTGCCTTGGCCTGGCCTGGCCTTGGCCAATATGTATTTGCTACATCAGCGGTTAATGTCATTGGAGTGCAAATATTGATTTTTGTATGTCACTTGAAAGGATTAAATATTGGGACATTTGGGGTTCGAAGTAATAGAGCTGTAAATGTATAATGTATTAGAGTTGTAAATATTATAATTTTTCATTTAAAAGACTACGGGCACCCACAAAATGCAAATAGCGTGAATGCTTCATCGAATTATGCGTGCTTAAAGTGCTGGTTAACTTCGAGTAGGTTCAAAGATTTCTAAGTGTCTGAAGTATTCAAATGACTATTATGTCCAAAGATAAAATCAAGGTGGCAGTGAGGGTTCGTCCCTTTAATAGAAAAGGTATGTCATATTGACTTTTAATAGTTTCGATGCAAATAGTATTCACAGTGCAGTAGTACCTCAAAACTTAATGTATTGCTTAATGTGTCTAGATACTTGTCAGCTTTAATTTTTTTGGTAACACATGCTTTATAGTATTATGAACAAGGATAAAGTTCTACTTCCGAAAAAGTACTCTATATTAAGTTAACCTTCCAAAAATGGTTAATAAGGTATAATCTGAGGGCTGTGCTTGTGTATCTAACGATTTTAAAGTAGACAGGGGCTAGCAACATGCGATTTTTTACCTCCTACTTTCTCCATGTCTCAATCAGTATGCATCATCGCTCCCTCAAACACATCGTCCTAGTACTTCTGAGTCATTCATATAAGAGAAAGTACAATCATCAATTTAATTCCCTTCATTGCATTAAGTTACATTTTTATCCTCATTTTTGTATGTCCAGAAAAAAAGTATCTTCTTCATCAAGGATTTTTTTCTTGAACTCTATTATGGTATTCGCCGATTCTACCCAGTTGGGCGTTGAATCGTTTGTTTTAATAGCCTGCTTTATTGGGCCCATTTTAAATCTATACGTTCTTGGAATCGTAACAGATATATATCTAGCAAACCTGGTTTTCACTCTTAGTTATATCCAACACAGTCCGATGGATGTTTGGTAAGTTCAAATTGTTTCTTAGTGGTTTAAAAACAACTCTCCCCTCTAAAAATTAATTAATCTGTGGATATTTTATGATTCTGTTCAGGTGTACAAAGCAACTGCTAATAATTGCAAATACAATTTTATTATCTTTCGCGATAAGTCACTAAATCAACTCCGTGCTATATTTTGATATCTGACTTCATAAAATAGATTCGTATGTGATACTTGATAGTAAGTAAACATTAAAAATCATAAATTTATCACTGATATTCTACAATTCATATTTTCTTGAGGCTCCTATCATTGGGGGGCTTAATTTCTGGTGTGGTTTACGTGGTGTTCCCATGATATTTTCTCGTTCAGAATCAATTAAAGGTCAAATATTTTAATTCAAAGACCACATTTTTCCGTTAGAAGACAAATGTATGGTAAATCAGGTAGATTTAGCTCTAAATAGATCAGCTGATCTAAATCGCTTGATTTAGCTACAGTGTGAATGGGCTATTAGTGGATATATTAGCTAGTAGTTTTATTTTTAATTTAATTCGAACTGGAAATAACCGATTATCATTACTTTTGGATCACCCCTCGTAATTTCATTTTATTTCGAAAGCCGCTCCTTCTTCTCGGAGCACTTAAAGGATAGTACGATCACAGCAATTGTCTATTAGGACTTGAAACTGCTTCCTGTTGTCTAAACAGCGACACACCTTGTAAACCCAGAGGTATACGAAACTAATATTACCGAATGCTCAGGAATATTTTAATATCTCATAATAAATTTCGATTTTTTCGTGATAATAATGTTCATATACGTTAAAATTAGAAATACATCAATCAATGCTTGTCGATCTCTTCAATATGGAGTGCTTGAGTGAGATGGAATTCAACTCTATGTGAAACTTCGCTGCACTTTTTGCGTTATACTATTGCTATTCGATCACTTGTATTTAGTTTCTATAAGTTGACATTATTTTTTCCAGAAATTGAACTTCATGCTGAGTCTATTATTGAAATGAAACCATGTCAAACAACCATCTATAATCCGAATCTTTGCGGGAAAAATGAACGGTGAGTTTTAATGATTATTAAAGAATTTTTATTCTCAATTAAAATTTATTTACCTTATAAGTGTAGAAAACACTGTATTGTTATTTTATTTATGCTTAACTTACTTGATATGTGCATAAAGTTGAAAATAATGAAGAATTTTTGATTCTACTACAATATTCTATGACTTAAGGAAGTTAACAAAAAGCGTAAAAGTTTATGTCAATGTAAGTTGATTCTTTGTCGAATTTGATGTGTAAGCACATGCATATGGTTGTATAATGTAGTGCTATCATTTTAAGCTGCTAGCATTTTAAGTAAATATAAACGCGTAATTTAAGTTCTTTACTAGCAAAGTGTGAAGTTACAATATGAATATTTACGTGATAGCTATGAACTATAGATTTCGCTACTTATGACAATAATGTGTCTACATGTAAACAATTCCTTGCAATTTCTATGGATCCACACCAACCAGCCTCAGGTACCAAGATACCTTTTATCGCCGCCTTCCAATTAAAGCGAAATACAATGTAGGAAAATGTTTCACCTACAAAAGTAATAGCCTAGACTCTATCTAGACCACATTAAAGTAGTAACATTGAAAGCAATTCCTGTCTGTAACTACAGATTTTGCATTGTAAAGTATGTTCCAAGATACCTGGCAACAGCATGCACTCACTACATATTTATTTGCTTTCATAATAGCCGAAATGCCGTAGTCATCCGCATTTGCAATTATTCTACTAGGAACTCATCTTTTGTGATTCCTATCCAGCCGAACTATTACTGAACCTGAGCAACAAAAACTATATACGACCGTTCTACTGTGCTATACCATTAAATTTCATGTCGCCTCAAATTATACCTTCAAAAAGGCATCCAACTCACCACGAGAAAATTGTTGATTTTAGGTCGAGCCTGTTACACCCAGAATAGTATATCGGTATCGGAAACTAATTTTTATTGTTGGACGCTTAATCACTCTAACGACAACATTGCGCGCCGGAGATGGCGCAATTGTTTACATTTTGTTGCGGCAATGAATTTCTGTTGTGATTTAGCTTTTGCTCTAGTAAGTAGTCGCCAGTGCAACATAATTTTTAAAGGAATATCTCTATATAAGCCCAGCGTGCATTATTCCGCCAGATAGCTCAGTATGTTCGTTAGTTTTAGGGCAGATATTCCTCTCGTGCTAAGCATGCTAACGTCACAAACATATATCCCTTCAGATGTTGCTAGACGTCATTTACTTGAGCTTAAACTTCAAGGCTCTTTGAAATACCAGTTGTTCTGATATTCAAAGGTTATTGGTAACTTTCGCATGCTAAATTTAGCTACGTCCAGATATAATAACTTGAAATCGTTCCGTTGTTATCGCCTAGCTCTCTCAAGAATGCTGTTCTAAATTTTATGAATAATGTGCAGTGAAAAAATGGATACTGTGCAGTGATAGATGTCTTCTGGAGAAATGTACGTCTTTTAGAGATTATAATGTTTGCTTTGGTGAATTAAAATAAAACTGTTTAGTGCATTCTCCAACAAAACTATCATTTAGAAACAAACCAACAAAACTATTATTTAGTTTCATAAAGAGAATATTATCTACCTGAAATTTTCATGTCTTGATTTATGCGTGTAGAAACGTAGTATACACATAAGTTATTTAATTTGTTCGTAGAAATCATTTTGTTTAGTTGCATGTGTTCTAAACTCCATTTAAAAATTAATTTCAGGAAAAATGGAAAAAACTTCACCTTTGATTGCTGTTTCAATTCTGTGGACTCGAATAGTAATGAATATGCATCTCAGGAAAATATTTTCAATTCTATCGGGAGAGATATATTAAATAATGCATTTGAAGGGTATAATGCATGCATTTTTGCTTATGGACAAACAGGTAATTTATATAATACCTTAAAACTTAAAAAAAATAATATATACTATATATATATATATATATATAATATATATATATATATATATATATATATATATATATATATATATATATATATATATATATATACATATAAATATATATATATACATAAATATATATATATATACATATATATATATATATATATATATATATATATATATATATATATATATATATATATATATATATATATATATATATATATATGTATATAAATATTTGTATATATATTTATGTATATATGTATATAAATATTTGTATATATATATATATGTATATATATATATATATAATATATATATATATATATATATATATATATATGTATATAAATATTTGTATATATATTTATGTATATATATATATATATATATATATATATATATGTATATATATATATATATATATATATGTATATATATATATATATATATATATATATATATATATATATATATATATATATATATATTATATACCGCCCATATACTGTCTTGTGAACCGGCTCCAAATCTTGCTGAAACACCCAATGCATGTTTTGAAAAATGGTTTGCCTGAGAGGCTTCAAAATACGGTTCAAGACCGTATGCTCTGATACAGTTTTTAGGTTTTCATGCCTTTTCCGCAAAAAACAGCTCAGGGGTGCCATCACCAAACCATGGTTGACGCCGGGTGATCGACTCACTCGACCCGCGGAATGACTTGCGACGATCGTACACCCGATTATTCTGCCGGTTGAATTTTCCCTACATGGTGGAGAATTTCTCGTCCGTAAAAAGAATTTATGTATCCCTTATCTGCCACTTGCATTTTTGACTCTATTTTCCTTCAGAGCGGCGGTTTGCAATTACCCGGTGTAGCGTTTGTAGGCACCCACGTTTTTTTTTGATGATGCAGCTCATGGATTTCGCATTCGCATCCATCCCTCGCACCATAATTTTCAGTTTTCGGAGCATATTTCTTATGATCTGAGCCTTCACGGCTTCAATGGCCATTGAGCGGATGGCCAGGTCGCGGTCTTTCAAGTCACCAGTATCCTTGAAAAATGTAACATACCGATACACAAAAAGTGCAAAATATAGAGAAAATCGAGTACCGCGCTGTTATAAAGTTCCTCTCCAAACAAGAAAAGTCGGCTCATATCATAATGAAAGAGATGGCATTCATTTACGGGGGTCCATGTCCAAGTGAAACCATAACTTACAAGTGACTTAGTCTTTTTAAACGAGGGAAGTTCACTTGAAAACAACCCTCGACAAGGACAGCCAATTGAAGTGACCACTCCCTAAAATGTTCAAAAAGCCTACAAGTCATATTGGAAGATGCTAGAGTAAAGAATAAAGAGCTCGCAGAAATGGTTGAAGTACCACACACAACCATTTTAAATATTCTTCAAGATCATCTTGGTGTGACGAAGGTCAGCGCAAGATAGGTGCTAAGAATGTGCACGCTAGCTCAAAAAAAACAGCGCATGGAATGTATGTACTTCAGACGAGGATGAAGTGTTGAGTCGAATCATTATTGGAAGCGAGCCTTGAATTCATCATTATGAGCCGGAATCCAAACAAGACTCTTTGCAGTGGCCCAAAAAATGTCACACCATCCAAAATGCTTAAGATGTTACATTCTGCTGGAAAAGGCATCGCGACCGTTTTTTGGGACTCAGAAGGGATCCTGTTGATCGAATTTAAAAACAATGGCGTCTCAATTGTTTCGAAATACCTCGCTTTAATTCTAGAGTGGTTGAAAGAAGATGTCCTCCTTCTGCACGACAATGCACCTGTCCACAAGATACATCGTCAAATATTTTCTGGTGTACATGGACCCATCTGATCACTATGAAATGTGTTACTATGATAGAAAGACTTTCTACGCTTAATTGCATCTTATAGTCTGTATACATAACTATATGCAGGCGATAGGCGATTATGAGCTCTCTCAAAAATTTTTCAGCCTTGTATCTCGAAAACTCATTATCGTACATGAATTTAATGCATAAAGCGTTTGTGCAGACTTTTATGCTGAGCAAATTTGATGCGTTATAGATTCACGTAAAAAATATCCTTTCCATATTATGTTTGTCATTTTATAATAAACACATTTCCGTCGAAAAACCTCCAGTTGGATCTACCCACGAAACTAGTAGTGGAGGACTCGATTCAACGAAAGAATTATATCGTGAAATAGGCCACTTGGATCGTGCGATTTGCTACCACTTGATTACTTATTGTGAGGTTATAGATAAACCGCAATTTATTCAGTCCGTAGAAGCCAACATGAAGCACATTATTGACGAGATAAAGCCTCAAATGATCAGACAAGTGGCTCGAAATTCAAAAAAATCAAATTAGCTTAAAAAATACCCGAGAGTTCAACTGGCTGAAAGTGTAATCAAAACATTATTTTATGACCTATCCTGCTTATTGAATAAATATTCTTCATTTAAAATCAATATTTGACGTTCATATTTTAAAAAATGGTGTCGCTTCCGGATCTGATCTTATATCAGGCTATATCGTTGGGTAAGATGTAAAACTTAATATCAGCAACCATCTATTGCGACAGTTTATCTATGATGAAAGCGATCAGTACAACAGGTAATATTTACTATGCGTTTCAAGTTGCAACACCAGATGTGTATTACCTTCATTTGGTTTGTTAGCTTAATTCAATGATTTTTTTTTCAATATTTTGTCTAAGTAGTCTTAGGAATGTGTAGTTTGACTCTTGAGCAAAATCTACTTTTTACTAGTTTTCTATATACTTTAACTAGTTTCAACGTTATAGGTTCTGGCAAATCGTATACAATGATGGGAACGCAAGATAATAGAGGCATAATTCCACGACTATGTGACGAACTGTTTTCGTCGATAGAAACTAAGGAAACGTCGAGCTTTTTATGCAAGGTTGAAGTGTTGTATTTTGAAATTTACAATGAAAAGGTACATGATCTATTAGATCCAAAACCAAACAAACATTCTTTAAAAGTTCGAGAACATAATGTTTTGGGGCCATATGTGGATGGTTTATCACAACTAGCTGTTACATCATACGAAGTAAATAATTTGCAATAAAAGCTATTTGTTTAATTAAAACTGGAGTATATTTTCAGGATGTTGATAAACTAATGACCGAAGGTAATAAGTCTCGTACAGTCGCCGCGACAAATATGAACGCAGAATCATCAAGATCGCATGCCGTATTTTCCTTGATACTAACCCAGACATTGAATGATCTCGATAATGCTGTTAGTGGCGAAAAAGTTTCACGAATATCGTTAGTTGATCTTGCAGGTAGTGAACGTGCTGCTAAAACCGGTGCTGTAGGTCACCGATTGAAAGAAGGCTCTAATATAAATAAGTCTTTGACTACACTTGGACTAGTTATCTCAAAACTTGCCGAACAACCTAGTGGGAAAAATCGAAACGATAAATTCATCCCTTACAGAGATTCTGTTCTTACGTGGTTGTTAAAAGACAACTTAGGTGGTAATTCAAAAACAGTTATGCTTGCTACAATTTCACCATCGTCAGATAATTATGAAGAAACGTTATCTACACTCCGTTATGCAGATCGTGCAAAGAGAATTATAAATCATGCTGTAGTCAATGAAGATCCGAATGCGAGGATTATTCGTGAGCTTCGATCAGAAGTTGAAAGCTTACGAAGCATGTTAAAACATGCTACGGTATGTAAATATTTAAAATATCTATTAATAAATGTATTCGAACAACAAGTATACGCTCAAGTCACACAATTATTATTTTGTTACTTGATGAAAGCGTTTAAAATAAAAATTTGAGGTCTGCCATTTCTTTTGTAACGCCCAAAATCCAATATATTTTCTTCAAACATTTTTTTAGAACCTAAATCACACAATATATCTCTTGAAATGCACTATTTTGAAAAGCTTCATTGTGTGTGTGTTTACTTCAACTTTTGTGCGTTTAACTAAAAAAAATTTAGCTAATTTCAATATGAATTTTTGTAGCCAAGAAAAAAGTAAGCTGCTCTAATACAACCCGCTGCGATCTATTTTTTAGGCGTCTGTTGAAGACCTCATTTCATAATCAATATTTACGAGTGTAGAATTATCAGTTCTGTAACTTAATATGCCCCTGATTTGCCTCAGCTACTTCCAGCTAGGTTTCCATAACTGCTGAACATTCGTGTCTAGTAGTCAATGCTCTATCCATTTGCTAACATAAACTTCAAGGTCCGCGATTCACAGACAATTACTTTACAGATGCTCTATGAAAATTAATAAAATTCATAATGCAATATCAATTGCTTACATCATCTTTTATAAATGAATTAAAATATTATTTTGCGTTTTGTAGGAGACACTAACCGGAGACATCCAAAATTTTGACATACACGATAAGCTCACAGAAAGTGAGAAACTGATGAAGCAGATTTCACAAACGTGGGAAGAAAAACTTGTGAAAACTGAAAAAATTCAAAACCAAAGACAACAGGCTTTAGAAAAAATGGGAATAAGTGTTCAAGCAAGTGGCATCAAAGTAGAAAAAGATAAATATTACTTAGTAAATTTAAATGCAGATCCATCTTTGAATGAACTCCTAGTATATTATCTAAAGGTATTTGCATTTAATACCAGCTAAATGGTTCTAATCGAATATTTTTAAGGAGCGCACTTTAATAGGTGGTTTAAGCATCGATGAGCAACCAGACATTCAACTTCTCGGTCTCGGGATCCAATCGAAACATTGTGTGATAACAATCGAAGACGGTAATCTACTTATGGAACCTATTCAAAATGCGCGGTGCTTTATAAATGGTACCTCGATTAACAAAAAAACAGCTCTCAACCATGGTGATCGTATTTTATGGGGAAATCACCACTTTTTTAGAGTTAATTGCCCTAAAGCCGTTGGAAATTTAAATTTGAACTCGGAGCCCCAGACTCCTGCAGCGCAAATTGATTATAACTTTGCCCGTGATGAAATTATGCAAAACGAACTATGTAATGATCCTATCCAAACGGCTATAGTTAAATTGGAAAAACGGCACGAAGAAGATAAACACGTAGCTTTGGAAAAACAAAGAGCGGTAAGTACTGTCAAGAGCAAATTTATAGTTTTTGGAAAGATCAGAACATAAAAGAGTTTATGGGGGATGAATAAACTTGAAATTCAACTAAGTGGTGTCAAACATCAGCTCTTTCGAAACCACTTAGTTAAATTTCAAGTTTAATCATCTCACATAAACAACTCCATTTGATACGGCTATCGGAGGCTTATTCTGCAAACGATCCATATTGCCGTATCAATTATTCTCTGCTTGGAAAAGTTGTAGAGCCGATATCCGAAGAAGGAGAAATTAATAACCTTTATAATAGTGTTATTTGAAATCGTAGACAGAATTGCATTGTTAGTATTTTCCTCGATTTGGATGTTTCATGTTTTGTCTAAATCTTTGCCGAAATGCTGAAATATATCACTAAACACCCAACAACGAATTTGAAACTACTTAGAATGGATCTGAATTCAATAAAAAGGCGCAAAGACAGAAGCTATCAAACTGATGAAGTCTCTGGGCTCGATTGATTCGTAGATGGTCTTCATAGGTCCTTCCAAGAAGAACCTAGATGGTCCTTCCTAGTAACTAAGTCGATTCGTTGACTGTTAATGGTTTATTGCTGGTGAATACGCTCGAAGTAATCTTGAGGCATTGTTTGAAGTATTTCGGTGCGTAGCATCAGGTATAGATGAATTATTTTCGATGCAAATTTTTCAATGTGGTTTTTGCTTTTTTCCGTCGATATTGTATCCAATTTTTCGTTAACTTTCATCGGAAAAACTCGATTTAATAACGGTTTTCGTCTAGGGGATGGATAATAAAATCATGTATCACACAAAACACATACATCCAAACAAACGGTAACCCCCACAAAAAAATTTCACACAATCAAATATATATTCGCGTCATCGAATTAAGAGACTTAATCGCGTGGTCGGTCGGGTCGTGTCCGTTAGGAACCGTCGTTTCATTGGCTGATGATGTTCCTGACGAAAACTCACCTTCGAATCCACGCTAAATATCGCATTCAAAACTAGGCGACACATGCCATGCGCACTTTGGATGAGCTTGATCTGTCTATGACATAGATGAAGTTAAAGATCCATTGAATAAACACCCGAGCCGACTGTCTGTTGTTGACCCCTCTGCGTAGATCAAGGGGAACCGTCACTGGTGGCTCTCTTTATGCTCGAGTCTTTTCTTGTGGGCATCTTGTCCAGGTAATCCCTGTCAAGGAATATACACAGAATCATTAACTATCTTTTGTTCAATTAAGTGGATTAAGTGTCAAAAACGGGAAATAATAGTGTCGGAAGATGGTTAATAAATTTGTTTTCATCGACAAATTTTGTGAAGATAATTTCGACGTATCGAAAGAGCAGATAGCGAGCGCTTTAATTATGGATGACCTCTGGGAATATGTATCAGACGAATTTGTAAAGCTGGAAGAAGCCGGCGCCTTTGCAGCCTGGAGAGTGTCGGATCGAAAAGCTTTCCCGAAAATGAAAGTCTCGCTGTCAGCGATACACATCAGACAGTGTAATCGAAGTATGCGTGGGAAATTCGCCAAAGTTTTCACGAGAGCAACGAGAGAAAGATGTCACTCTAGGAAGCAAAAAATTTCCTCAAATTGTTGAAAAGATGTCAAATGACGGTGTACAAATTAACGAAGAGATTCTTGTGCTCACATTATTAAATAGTCTACCATCTTCATATAATACGTTTAAAATATCGCGAGGCTGTTGAATATTTTGCAGCATATTTTGATTGGCGCATTAATGGCGTAAACTGTGTGGTATCGGTGTTTAATCAGTAAGTAGCGTTCATTCAGTAGGTTGTTGAAGGTTATCATATTGGACAAGGACACAACATTAATCAAGCCCCTAATAACATCAAAAGTAAAGCAGAAGCATAGGACTATCCTCCGAGAAGATAGAATTGATAGATTTAAAAGATTTATGAAGGTAAATTATCAAATTCGTATGGATTATGCAGATCTCTCAACCCAAAGAGCAAGAACTACGTCTGCACTGATTCAAGCCTGTCGCTATGGACATCAAAAGTAGGGTGCCAGACGATAAATGCATATTCGAGCAATGGTCGAACTAGAGCTATGTATAAAGACTTGGTGACCCATAGGTTTTTGAACTCCTTCGTACTTCTTTTAATGAATCCAAGTTGCTTATTAGTCTTGCGTATGACTTTGTCTCGGTGTAAATAAAAACGCAGCTTTTTATCAAGAGTAACCCCAAAGTCTATGACGCTATCATTATTTACTGAAACATTATTGAAGCGCCTATCAATACTTATATTGCTGGTTTTGGCTAATGGCTTAACATTTACTGACATTAATGTCAAGATTATTTTGTTTTGCACCACTGCTCAAGAGATAGCTGTTTAGATTGAAGGAAAACTGAGTCTGATTTCGATTTAATTGTGATTTACATTTTCAGATCTTCTGCATAAAAAGGTGAGGAATGTCAGATAAAATTTCAGAAAGATCCGATATAAAAATATTGAATAAAACATGTGCCAAGTGACTACCTTGTGGTACACCTGATGAAACTTCGATTTTTTTGGATAAAAACCTGAAACCTAACTTATTGCATTCTATGTCTAATCAGATTATTAAGAGACCTGAGATACCAAATTTCTGTAGTTTAATTCGAATAATATCATGATCAACGCGATCAAAGGCCTTGCTGAAGTCTGTGTAGATAGTATCAATTTGATGCCCTTTTTCAATGCTACAGAGAACATCTGAGACGAGAATCACAAGGTTGACAGTAGTTGGCCTGCCTTTTCTAAAACCATGTTGTTGTTCGTTTAGAAGAGGCTCTATTTGAGTAGTGAGCCATTTTTTTTCAAATAGTTTAGGCAATGCTGTTAGTACTGCAATACCTCTGTAATTATCAATTGATCGCTTATCACCACATTATCACAAATCGGCGTCAGATGGGTGGATTTCTAAAAGGAGGGGAAAACTCCGTAAGAAGGTGATTTATTAAAAATTAAATGCACGGGCAAGATTAGCGACTCCATACATTCGAGTATGAAACTAGGAGGTAGCAAGTCAGTACCAGGACCCGTGTTGACGTTAAGATCTTGGATGGTTATATATAGAGACTGCTACTTGTAAGTCATCTGTCATACAAAGTAGTAGCCGCAATATATTCAAAAAGGAAAAAAGGACTTCTGTCCATAAACGATCAAAAACAAGACTCTCTCTCAAACAGGCCGAGGCGTGGCGAAGCACGTTGGTATTAAGGGACCTGAAATAATACAAGTAAGCCTACGTGAGAAAAAAATAACGCCTTCGTTTGAATAGGTCCGAGGTGAAGCACGCAGCCACAGGCCCCTAATATTAATGGGGTTCGATAGTAATTCGACATCAAAACAGAAATATAGCCGAAATTCCTCACCTAAATAACTTAATTAGGCCAGCCAGGCCATCGCGAACCTAGGAGAGCCCAATAACAAGACCAATATTTGTTTAAATTTAGCAAATCATTTGTCTTTTCGTCACGAAAGCAGATTTATTATTTAAATTTTTACCTTAAAACCCTTTTTTCTGTGCCATTCTTTAAAAATAATTTAATTTTGCTGTTTTTCTGTTTTAATAGGCCTTTTACAATTGGGTTAGATTGTTTTGTTTTTGTTTAATTGATCGGTATTAACATAATGGATTTTGTTCTTATGTTTTTTTTATGGGAATTTTACCATATGCGTATGAAATAAATGTTTAAGTTCTATTATTTTTTTGATTCTTTTTTTGGGTTTAGCATAACTTCTAAATTTAGAATGTCTACACTGTTAACATAGTAGGTCATCTGTATTTTACGCATAGAATAGGGTGAAGTTCCAAATACCATTCGCTCAGTTTGATTGATTTTAATATATTTCTCACAATACATGTTTTAATGAATAGAGCTCAAAAGGCTAACACAATTACGGCAAAACATCAACAATCTCAAACCAAATTTGTACAAAAAACAACACACGACACTTTGGCAAAAATAGAAAATCACCGCAGCATTTTGAGTGTTAGCAGTAAACGAATCTACAAATGATTTTTCAGTTGCACAGTATGTTAACTACAGCGTTTAAAATAAAACAGTAGTAGTGCTCAGGTCAGAAGGCGACAAGCAGGATAAACGCATCAGGCATATTGAATTAGCCTGTTCAAATCCCCGTAGCAGTGCGGACGAAAAAGGTGAGCTGTAGTGTGTACAGTGCGTAGTGTAGTGGTTGCGGTAGTGAGAAGCTGTAAGTAGTGCCCTCTGCTAGATCGCGGAACTGGCGAGGATCCGTGTTCGTCATAGATGGTTGAACGGTGTTTGTGATAGTCCACATGGCTGGCGTGCGAGTGTGTCTCGACGTTCCTCATCGTAGTAAGCTGGCGAGGATCTGAGTTTGTCACAGATGGTCGGACGGTGTTTATCATAGTCCTCGTGCCCGGCGTGCGAGTGTATCTAGACGTTCCTCATAGTATTAAACCGTTTGTTGATATGGATTTGTATATAGCTATGTGTGTGTGCGTGTGTGTAGTTAGCAGCCACTGGGTGTGTGACTCATATGTTAACTCAATGTTTTACAGACTGACGTTCGAGTGAGTGAAGAAGCGACTCGCCGTGGGACAAAATGTTGTTTGTCTAGTTCGCTTGTGTACTTGTGTCTCGGAATAAGCTTTTTGCTAACAGGCACTGTAACAGGTATTTAAAGGAAAAAATATACCTAGTTAATAAGTGATGTAAATGTATGGTGGTAAAGTTTAGAAGATCAGTCCCTTGCTTTATCTTGATAATTTGTAATAAATGGTTGAACCAACTGGATACATTTAAGTATTTTTCTGGTTTTTTTCGTTTGGAGTTAATGCTTTCATTAAAACGTTTATTACGTAGAAAATCGCCACATCAGCTGATATCATAGCATATTCGACAAAGTATGATCTCGTTCGGAGAACGCTGTCGAACTCCGCAAGTAGTTCTCGAACGACGTGTTCATCATTGGTACCAAGGCCTGCATACAAAACTGAGCGTTCAAACCATTGTCTTAGCTCACATTGAGCTTCAAAGGAGGTACTTATTCTGATTTGAATTTTACTTTCTTCCAGAAGCTGGCTGAGTATTGTACCGTATCCCCGTTGTATTTGTTTACTGACAGATCCCACAATCTGTTTGTTCGTTGGGTTCTAAACCCTAGCCAGACGATTCCTACGAGCAATTTAAGAAGCTACCGACGTTCGCCAGCGAATTCAGGAAAGGTATGACATACTCCATCGTGCTGCTAAGAATATTTAGTAAAAACAAAGCCATTGAGTACCTTTTTGTTTTTTTTTCTTTTTCCCCTCAATTGATCTTGCGATGTTTCGGTTACACACGACCGTGGGGACCAATAGATAGCATTCTCGACCAACTGCACTGCAACTGCGTCTGCAGTTGTTTAATTTAAACACCACGAGGGTGACAATAGCAGCAACACACCGTCGCAAACATCGTCTATCAAGGTAAAAAAACAGGAGTCAGGAAACTGCATGCTTGGGTTGGATGTGAACTAATGATCAAATATGTGTAACAGTAACACGCATGGAATTCAGCAATATCTGCAATTTGAAAAATTTCACTACACAAAGGTTTTATAATAATTGTTAGAACATTTCAGCACGAAAATCACCAACGCGAATATTTCACTACAGCTACCCGCCTATAAGCTGCTACCATCTGTCTTGGGAGTTAGTTGACGAACCTTGACCGACGCGCAGGCGATACATAGGGAGAGTGATTTGTTGTGCATGTAAAAATTACCGCCGTTTGCCAATTATTTATTTACGTAAAAACTCACTCGAAAAGGGAAATTGAAACGTATAAATAACAATCGGTTCTTATTCACTAAAACACTAGTTACGATGTCCTATGTTGGTTGTAGATATTCATCGAAAATATCTGCTCAACATCTTTGATCTTCTATGAACCCACAAACCCCCCTCCATTATGATTCTGGATTGTACGCGCGCCACCCTTTAATCAGTTGATCATAGCCTCGAGAGAAAATGGTCGAGATAGACATAAACAATTCACTGAAGCACAACGAGCCAGTGTGGGCAACTGCCGTATGCACCGCGACAACCAGTAATTACAATAATTAACGTTGCACTTGAACAATATCATTCAATCACCCTAAAATAACAAATATTTTACTACGTTTAAATGCATATTGCATAAGCACTTTTGAAATCTTTTCTTAATTAATCCCGTCCATGTGAAAATCAGATTCTGATAAATTCAGTGGCAATGCAAACCTCCCGTGATTACTTAACAATTCCGAACGCGGACGGGCAATCAATGACTGTTTCTGAATTGTCGATGTGAGTTTCTTTCTCACCTCCAATTCGTGGCCTAATGAACTGCCGTCATAAGCAATTTGCGCTTATTCGCAATATGACCACGAACGTTCGCCATGAGTCTGCGCAGCGAGATTACAGTCCCCAATGCCCTATCGCATGCGTTAAGTCGTATTAAGTCAGCTTGGAGTCAAAAACCACTCCGAAATACATCGCAGATTTTTTGGCCTCGACTACATCGGCATGACAATCTCAGTTTTCGAGATCGCCAACTGGAGACCATAGTTTTCCATCCAGCCTTCAACTCTTCTCACTATTTAATTTAGTCTGAACTGAGCAAGGTGGGGGTTTCTGAAGGTAATGACAGCTGCTATATCATCAAGAGCCTGGCCTGATGGCATACGGCCTCGGCGAGCTCTACTTTTAAATGGCCACTACGGAACCCATACTGATTTTTCGAAAGGCCACCGGCCATTTATATTGCTTCCTGCAGTCATGGCTTCAATAGGTCTTCCAGAAGTTTCTCTGCCATATCAAGCATACAGAGAGATTTGTACGTAGATGGAGTGCTAGGGTTTCCCTTCGAAATCAAAGCATGCCGTACATCTTTCCAGCGTGATGGGAAAATATCCGCCAAACAACACGCATTATACATTCGCAACAACGCTGACGGTTGGTCGTCCATCAGAGCTTTCAGTACTTCCGCTAGAATGCTGTCGCGGTAAGGTGATTTTCGGGTTTTCATTTTGAGGGCTGCACTACGAAGTTTCTCCACAGTGAGATAAGGAATATCTTCCTGACGGATCATGAAAGCGTTTTCTACTTTCGTGTGATTCACTGGAAACAGCGAGTCCATGATTTCCAAGTCTACCAGAAACTAGTTTGTAGCTTCGCGCCCATGGGCTCCGGTTCACTTCATCGTAAAGCGCTTACCACATTTGTTTTTCCTCGGCTTGGTAGCATTTCCCAGCTCGTTTTCGCCCTTTTGTGTTCTGCGGCAGCTTGGGATGCTTATGCTCTACCGATAGATGCTGAGCCCTACGACTGCGCGCTAGAGCTCTGCGCCTCAGTTCCGCTATCTCTTCGGTCCACCAATAAACCTGGTGCTTCCCAGGAGGTTGTCTCCGACGTGGTATCTAGGGGTCGCACACTCGATTTCCCCCTGGTAAAGCAGACCAGCGTATTGACACCTGCCTTATCTGTCACTAGCCCGACTCGATCTGCCCTGCTCCACGCCAGCAAAGCTTTCGTCGAGCAACTCCTTGTACTATCTCTTACCTAACTTGGAAATATTACAACCAAGTATTTTTCCTCTGATAGACAGAAGCTGATGTAGTTACAATTGCTACCAGAGTTTTTACAATTTTTACTTTTCGCCTTGAGGCACTTCTATAATCCATGCGACTTTAGTAATCTTCCTCTTACGAATACAGACTTGGCCTTTTCATCAAGAAGAACCTTAATTAGTGCATGCCTAGCCTTTGACATCATTAATGGAACAGTTAGTATAGCAGCTCTCTCTAACAAAATTACATTTAACAATCAAATAAGACAGACTAGTCATACAACCCTCCTTAAGCAATACCAGCACCTTACAGTCTATAGGTATAATGAACCCATCAATAGGTATTGTAGAACATTCAACAGTGTAAGTCACCACTATTCTTCACGTATCACCAAATCTATCTTCTAAAATAACTAGACAAAGGCCCTATTAACTTCTTAACCTATTTATTTCCCATCATAATTCGCCTGAATACAAATAAATATCAACTTAAAATACTTTTATATTTTATTCTATTTCTTGCATTATGTATGTTGTATGATGCCTTGTTTGGCAAATAAATAAATAAATAAATTTTACTACGGCTTTCCGCCGTTCTCTCGTATTTAGGGGCAGTAACGTAATTTTAGCATTTTCGATTTCCCTCTCTAGAATTGCAGCCGCCACATCATCCTCGGTTGCAAGGCTGTCGAGGTCAAGGATCTCGATTTTGACGTTGGAAACAAGTTCCTTAATATATATATATATATATATATATATATATATATATATATATATATATATATATATATATATATATATATATATATATAAAGATACAGATAGGCGAAATGCTCCGCTCCTCATAAGATAAACTGTTATTGCATCGCAATTGTTGCAATACTGCGTAGAATATTGTGTAAGAATGTAATGTCGTTAAAATTTTCATTAGTTTTGAATTTTGGACATAAATCACTGTGGGGACATAAACCAACAATGTTAAATTTCATTCTTCATTCTATTTTAAATTACATGTTTATCAATAAAAAGATAATAGTTTCGACATTTCACTTACCAAAAATCCATGTACTTCTTTGATGTTTAGGAGTTTGAATGCCGGATACAGCAATTGAAGAATGTTATTTCACCCTCAACACCATATTCAGATTTCATCCAGGATGATGCATCGTGTTTTGCAAAGGCATTCGTAACTACACCAACATCACAGATTAAATTAGAAAAATGGACAATGGTGTGTATTGAAAATACTAGTTTAAGCTATGTTTCGAAATTGGTGATGAAAATGTCAAACATTGGAAAGAAAATGCTCTCTGAATACAAAATTAAATCAATTTGTATGTTTAGAAATGTTTAGAAATATTGTTAGAATCGACCCTTTTATACGCATTTTTTTTCGTAAATTTTGAATTTTCTTGTAATTCTGGTACGCTACCAAAACAGTTACAATTATTTCTTCGGCCACTTCATATAATTATGTTGCTGGACTGGCTACAAGTTGGCGTGCCAGTGTTCTTTTGGGTAAAAATTTAAAGAAAATTGAATAATACTACCATAATTTAAAGTTATTGTGTGTAAAAATATTTCACTTTGTTTTTTATTAATTAAAGACGTTTGTTTGCTTTCATAATGAAATATAAATTTATACAAAGTATGCTTAGATACAAATTTCTCCGACCATTCAGGCAATTGATAGATTCTCTCTCTATAGAACTTTGGTTCGATACTTTCCAAAGATGTGAATCGTACTGCCTATTTTTATATTCTGGCCATCATGCTGCATGAATCGCTCCAAGCATATTAATTGTAGCCTATGTACATCACCAGTAATATCTCCGACGGTTTCAGCAACTTATAATAGATTGTTCGTTTTTGATCACACCAAAAACAGAACATAACCTTGATGAAATGCATATGTCGCTTTAATTGTGATGGACTTACGTCACCCGGCTTTGTTTCGTTTTATATATATATATATATATATATATATATATATATATATATATATATATATATATATATATATATATATATATATATATATATATATATATATATATATAACGAACAGCAACGCCATTCATTGAAATCAAGCAGACAAAGATGTCAACGACCAATCTTGAGTCAATCCCCAGACGAGTGCCGAGCGAGATGGACGTAAGAGTACTATTAATGTTTCTTATATAATCAAATATTGCAATAAAAGCGTGGTAATAATCCGCTAGTATTGTGTACTATTTAGTTGACCAAGCGATGCGATTGCTCGATTTAGGTTAAAATACTATGCACAATCTTCTGTACACGCTGTGAACCACATTGTTCTGTTTCATTTAATGCAACGGCCAGCTCTGTTTGGTTTGATTTTGTTCTCCTTAAGCTGCGTACATACAGGACCAAGGCCAACGTTGGCCCGAATTGACTTTGTGTGCACGAAGAGCCAAGGTTGGCTGCCGTTCGCTTTGCCGGCGGTAAAGTCAAAGCGTTGGCGGTGAATTGACCTTGGGACTTCGTTCTAGTGCTCAACGATAGTGAAACTCGGACCGCATTCGATGCCTCGGTTCACAGGAAGCGATTGCGGCCATTGGCGCCAATCGCTTCCTGTGTAGACGATACAGCCAACACCAATTGGTGAGCACCAACATTTGGTCAAACTATCATTGGCCATTCGTTGGCTGTTTGTTGGCTCTATATGTACGTGCCTTTAGCAATACTGCTCCCAGTAGGGGTGAGAATATATTAGACAAAACATGAAAGGCTCCGTTTTAACTTACATTATGACAAAGTGATTTCCCAAACAAACAAACAACTAGACTTCATTAAACGTTTCAGAACCTTTGGGCTACATAATTCCTATACATTGTGCTGGTTTCTATCTCTTATTGAATATGCTTACATTATCCGGAACCCTGTTTTTGAAGTTCACGCCCTGAGATTTATATATATATATATATATATATATATATATATATATATATATATATATATATATATATATATATATATATATATATATATATATATATATATATATATATATATATATATATATATATATATATATATATATATATATATATATATATATATATATATATATATATATATATATATATATATATATATATATATATATATATATATATATTACCTAATTTATATTCTGCCCTACTAAGCGCAAAAGCGGTATTCCAAAAAAAATCGAAAAATTGATTTTTATAACATTAGAAAGCTTAAAACAATACGCATCTAATGAACTAATCCTTTTAATGGTATCTTATTTCAAACATATGGAAACACCTTAAGAAAGTTTTTTTAAATTTAAGTACCCGATGTATCCAAGAGCAGAAGACCGCTCACCGAGAAAAGTGGAGAACGGAGAATCCTCCACCAGCTCCAAACGAACCCAGTTCCTCATCGCCTTTCTCAATTTTACCTTAAATCACTCAGGGAATTAGAGGTGTATCAATATTACTACTTTTGCAAAACTTCAATTATCTCGAAACTCGCGTTCATTGAGATACCGCTTTTGCGCTTAGTAGGACAGTATTATAGTTATTAATTTATATATATTAGTTCATAATACTTGTACCACTTACAATATGAAAAATAAGAATTAATAAACCCACAAATTAGAGAATAGTTTTGGAGGATTGCCTTCAATACACCTGAAACCATTTGCTTTAATGTAAATAATGGCTATAAAAAAAGAGGTCTTGAAATACGCCGTTTTTTTAAGAAATTCAAAACAATTGTTTTTCTTCAACAAAATTTTAAAAATATCTTTGGAATAGAATAGTTGTAAAGCAAATATTAGCAAAAAAATGTCAACTCTTGACATAAGAAAATATAGAGCATTCTTTATTTACTTTACTTTAAAGCTCTTCTGTTTCTTTGACAAAACGTAACAGAACGAGTTCATAAAAGTTAGTTTTGTTTTTCTTACATTTAAAAATGTTTTTCTGTGAATAGAAACTAAATTTGAGAGCCTATCTTTATTTTGGGAGAAACCATAATCTGTTTTCTAAGCTCTTGAGCTTTGTAAAAGGTGAAAATTTAATTACCTTTTGTGCAATATTTTTATACTTTAGGCATACATATCAAAAATATCAAATTTCAGGATTCAAATCTTTATTATTTTTTTTGAGCTTAAGATTTTTTTTTTATTAACTGACGATTCTCCTGCTCTTGAAATATAATACAGTCAACAAAAGAAAAACTAATTAATTAAACATAACAGGCATTAAAAACAATATCGACGTTAGTTCGTGCGGATTAAAAACAATATCGACGTTAGTTCTGCTATTCAGGATGAATATAATGAAACTGCTAAGCAATTTCTGGCAAAGTCTCACGAGGCTTATGACAATTACATTAAGGCAACAGGTGAAAATATAATCCGCGACCCGAAAAAATTTTATGATTTTGTAAATGTGAAGCGAAAAACTACTGGTTATCCATCGTCGATGTTCTTTAATGATATCACTTCTTCCTCTCCTAATGAGATTTGTGATTTATTCGCAGATAATTTCCAGAATATTTTTATTGCTCCTGACTCATCAAACTCACATCTCCCTTCCTCTCATTCCACTGCTACAGCTTTTATCAGCCACTTAGAAATTACACGTGACGAAATACGTAAAGCTATTTCGGAACTCGATTGCAACAAAGGTCCAGGGCCAGATCTTCTTCCTCCAACTTTCTTGCGCAAATGTGTAGAGCAGCTTATAACTCCCTTTCATATCTTTTTCAACAGATCACTTTCGTCTGGAGTTTTCCCATCCCGTTGGAAACTTTCATATGTCACACCCATATTCAAAAATGGTGATAGACGCTGTATCGGAAATTATAGAGGTATTGCCATCTTATCTTCTATTCCGAAACTTTTTGAAAAGATTGTCTACGATAAACTTTCTCCACTTGTTGACTCCCGTCTGAACGAGCAACAACATGGTTTTAGAAAAGGTCGCTCAACTACCACAAACTTGACAGTCCTAATCTCAGAAGTCTTATGTAAAATGGAGAAAGGATACCAAATTGACGCAGTCTATACAGACTTTAGTAAAGCTTTTGACACAGTTGACCACCCTACCTTAATTCTAAAGCTACTGAAATTCGGACTTGGTGGATCTTTGCTTAGCTGGCTGACTTCTTACCTTGGAAATCGAACTCAGTTGGTAAAATTTCAAGGACTCTTATCGAAAAATATCTCTGCTACCTCTGGTGTACCACAAGGTAGCCATCTTGGCCCACTTCTCTTTAATATATTTATTTCTGACCTATCTGACGCCCTAGCAAATATACCTCATCTACTTTATGCCGACGATCTCAAAGTCTATCATATCATTAAATCTAAATCCGATGCACTCTTTCTCCAATCCAAACTTGATTCACTTGACCATTGGTGCAATGAAAACAAGCTCTCTCTCAACATTGCTAAGTGCCAAGTTATAAGTTTCTCCCGAAAATGCACCGTCTCACATAACACATACTTCCTCGGGAATAATTTGTTAGCTCGAGTTGATAACGTTGTCGACCTTGGTGTTGTCTTGGATGAGCGACTCCGCTTCACCTTGCATTATGATAAAATACTTTCCCGTGCGAACAAACAGCTAGGCTTCATCAAAAGACGTGCCAAAGAATTTCGTAACCTGTGGGTCACAAGATCCTTATATACCTCTCTTGTACGCCCCATTCTCGAATATGCTTCCATTTGCTGGAATCCGGCTTTTGAAACCCACAGTAGCAGGCTCGAGTCCATACAAAAGCAATTCTTACTTTTCGCATTGAGAGAACTATACAGCCCTTACGATTTTAATACCCTTCCTCCTTATGAGTTTCGACTGGGTCATCTAAACTTATTAACACTTGCATCTAGAAGAAAGATGATTTCGGCCTGCTTCACATTTGACGTCATTAGAGGCGTCATCAAAGTTGAATTCCTGAATAGCAAAATGGTGTTGAATAACCCTGTAAGAAATACCAGGTCCTCCCGTTTACTTAAGGAATATCCACACTCCACTACTTACGCAGCTAATGAGCCGATAAATAGATGCTGCAGGATATTCAATAGCATAAGTAATCTGTATTCTCCAACAGTCTCAAAATTATCCTTCAAATCTTCCCTTTTCCAAGCCATCCGCAACCCTTAATCCTAAGCTATATGACAATGTTTTATTTATTTGTTATTTATTAATTTATTATTGATTTATTTTGTTAATTATTTTATTTAATTTTTCGTTTTGTTTCTATGCACTCGTAATTTACAACTTTGCTTTTTTTTACTGTTTATGTTACTTGTACCTTGCTTGGTTGATAAATAAATAATAAAAGAATAAAAAGAATACCTAAACGCTCGCCAAACAATTTTTTGTTTGATTATATTTGATCATAAAAGAGTTTCATACTAGGTGCCATTTTAGCCATGGAGCTGCGTACATGTTTTTTTTCTGGTCCTTTTTGCCGTTCATTCGTATCAGCTATTTCAGTCATCACCAATTTATAGCCAAGTCGTTACCTAAATGCGTATTTTACCACGATATCAATATTCAAAGCCATGTGATTTACCATGCAACATTCGTAATTTCCTTCTTGTGTCTTTTGTTGGACACTCGTACTTTTGATTTTGAACGTTACAAGTTTAGTTCTACCGCATCAAATTTAATTAAATTTCGAGTTTCTACTAACTTGCGTGTAACAGGAGTTCATTTCTTAAAACTAAAATTTTAGTATAATTTTAATTTCAGTAATTTTTATTTATTTACTTATTCATTTTACGGACCTGGTCTTTTACAATCCATGACATTATTTTATTCATTATTACAATATGAATGTAGCTAGCAATACAATTAGAATCTTATGATAATTTTTGACTGAAAAAAATACTATGAGTAGAATTAAAACTTTCACCGAAAACTACAAAAATAAAATAAAAATAAAATTAAGTAATAGAATACAACTTGAATTCAACACTTTGAAAGTAGCCGTAGGCAATTCTTTAAAAACTGGTAATTCAATATTAAATATATCCATGTTATCAACTGCTCAAGCTCAGCAGAAACTGCTTGAGAGCCACGGTCGGCTTGCTCACAGGGCACTGCCTTACCGCATCTCATGCGAACAGAATAGGACTGACATCCAGCAATTTATGCAAGAGGTGCGAGATGGAAGAGGGCACTATCGAGCACACTCTCTGTGATTGCCCGGCCCTTAATAATAAACGCCTCAAGATTTTTGGTTCTTACCACTTTCAAGAGTTAGCAGAGGTGGCCAGTACCGTCACGTTGAGTCAGCTGATTGAGTTTGGCGAAGCGGTCACTTGTCAGCTCTAACAAGCCAGTGGAATGTGGCAAATGGGCCCAAATTGATAATACTAGCCGCATTCCCGGTAACCCTCTTTTAAGCCTTTCTATTGGTGAATTCTGACTGTAATTCGTTTTATTTTTACTTCTAAAAAATATTTTCCTACTTCGAGCTGTTTTCATAAGAACTCTCAAAGATAAAGCTTCTAAAATATCGAGTGTATCTAAGCTATTATTTATCACACCAAATAAAAATAAAGCGTCAGTGAAAAACTGCATACTTTTCACATGTTTAGTTGCGGTTACGGTACTCGTGTAATGCAGTGAGTAGAGCATTTCCTTTTGGTGTGTGGCGTCGCTGTCTTGATCAGGGGTAAATTGAGTCCTGCAACTAGTCACTTCGCTCTCGTATTTAAGTTGATTATAGATTTTGTTTATGAAGCTCTCTACCAGACAAGGATTGTTGTGGATTTCTTTTATTTTTCTCTTTTCGGGTCACAATTTTGTTTAAAACCCTTGCTATGAGACTGCTATCAATGCTTGTATCCAGTAATTTAGTTTTATTGCGATTTAATTAGATTTTTTTTATGATCAATTCGGCTAAGATTTTCAATTTTTAATATTCCTTATACTAAAGCGCAGCCGTCATCAAGTTCTCATACCAGCTAATATCTCACATCAGAGTGATTATGAATTATTAGGAAGAATATAGATTTCGATTAAATCACAAAATTGAAAATTTGAGTTCGAAATTACTTTCCTTAAAGTATGTTTAAGCTGTTGTTTTTTTTTTATAGGAAAACGATGAAATATTTAAAAAATCTTTGAAGCAATTAAAAGGGGATATAATGAAAGCAAACTCTTACGTTAAAGAAGCCAACTTTCTTGCCGAAGAATTGGGAAGGGACACGAAATTTTGTGTAACTTTGCAGATACCTCCAGCTAATTTAAGTCCAAATAGAAAGGTACTAAAATCAATAAGCTTTTAAATTGTTAAAATAATTCGTATTCATTTATTAACAGCGTGGTGCATTTGTCAGTGAGCCAGCAATTTTAGTCAAAAGATTAAATGCTGTCAGTCAAATTTGGAGTATGGAAAAGCTGGAAAACAAGTTAGTGGACATGCGAGAACTTTACCAAGAGTTCAAGGAAAAGTCAACTATTGATTCTGTAAGTTATTTCGCATGAGTTTTAAAAAAGTTAACACCACTAGTTAATATGTCGTTTTCTTGCGGAAATTCTATAGCAGCTTCTTCAAAAAGCGATTTTACACTGGTAGTAATGCTTTAGTTTTTTTACATTTAGTCAAAGTACAAAATATTTACAGTAAATGCACATTATATTTGTACATGTATTAGAATAAGGATTATTTTTGTGATAAATGAACTGATTCAATTTTGGTAACGTATTGTCATTACGTTTGAAACAATAGTTTCGTGGACAATGTGTGTAATATATTTAATAATACTTTATTATTTAAGTTCTTTGCCATTTCCCAATGTAACATTTAAATCTATTTTAGGAACAAGATGCAACAAAATGTTTGGATCCGTTTTATGAGCCACAAGAAAATCATAATCTAATAGGAGTAGCTAATGTTTTTTTGGAAGCCCTTTTTCACGACGTAAAACTGGATTATCAGACACCAATTATAAATCAACAAGGAGAAGTAGCAGGTCGATTGCAAGTTGAAATATTTCGTCTTTCTGGGCATCTGTCTCGTCATCCAGTGCCTCAACCTACATCTGGATGTTCAGATCTACGAGATGAAGAACATGATATTACAAATAATCAAATAACATGTCGTGTTATTATAAAACAAGTAGCCGGACTTCCAGTGTCACTATCGAATTTTGTATTTTGTCAATACACCTTTTGGGGTCATCAAGAAACGGTTGTACCAGCTGCACATCCTCAAATACTAAACGAAAATAAGAATTTTATATTCAAATTTGACCATGTTAAAGATTTTCTGATTAATGTATCAGAAGAGTTCTTAGAGCACTGTTATCAAGGATCTTTGTCGATCGAAGTGTGGGGTCATCGTAGGACTGTGACTACTAAAAGAAATATTTGGGAAGTGGAACAGCAAGAAGCCAAAACTTCTTCTCTTATTGACAGGTGGACAGAACTTTCTAGAAAAATAGAGCTTTGGGTTGAAATTCATGAGCTTAATGATAATGGAGATTATGCACCCGTCGAGGTAACTAATCGTAGAGAAGTACTTACGGGTGGCGTGTATCAATTGCGTCAAGGTCAGCAGAGACGTATTCAAATTCGAATTAAACCAGTTCAAAACTCGGGAACCCTGCCAATTATTTGTGAAGAAATCACAAATATTTCTATAGGAAGTGTTACTATTAGGTCTGCTCTTCAGAAACCGTTAGACTCATATCAAGAGGAGGATTTAACCATATTGCGTGAAAAGTGGAGTGAAGCTTTGGGTAGACGCAGAAAGCATTTAGATGAGCAGATACAAAAACTTGTCAACAAAAACAAAAAAACTGACGAAGAACGCGAAAGAGAAATGAATTTGGTCCGTCAGTGGGTATCGTTGACAGAAGAAAGAAATAGTGTTCTTGTTCCTGCGCCTGGGTGCGGAATTCCTGGTGCACCAGCTTCTTGGATATCACCAGCAGGAATGGAACCCCATATACCTGTACTATTCCTAGATTTAAATGCTGATGATCTTACTGCACAAAATGTTAGTGATCAACTACCTTTAGCTGGCGTCCATTCCATTTTATCAAAAGAGCATGGGAGTAAATTCCACCAATTGCAGATTCTAAAGCATTATAATACTAATGTATGTGCAATAGCTAGCTGGGACTCGTCAATACATGGGTGTCAAAAATTAAACTGTGTTACCGATGCGAATGAACGTATTTATTTGATTATTAAAACAACAGTTCGTTTGTCGCATCCAGCTTCGATGGACTTAGTTCTTCGAAAAAGAATTGCTGTTAATATGTATAAAAGACAAAGTATTGCTGAAAAGTTAAAAAGGTTCCGATTAGTTCGTGGAGAAAACGTCATATTTGAAACTGGTGTAACATATGAAATAGTTTCAAATATACCAAAAGCGTCTGAAGAACTGGAAGACCGAGAATCTCTTGCTCAATTAGCAGCTAGTGGTAACGAAGTCTGCGACCGAGACGGAGAATCTTATATTGGTAAAATTTCATTCAAACTAATTTTCTTCGTTACCACCTATACTTTTCTACCCAGAAAAATATACGAAAAGTATATCTGCAGTCGAAAGCATATTGGCCTTAGATCGTTTGCGGCAAAGCGTAGCAGTCAATGAATTGGAACGATCTCAGCCGCTTACATTATCAATGAGAAAAACAGTGAGCGTACCGAATTTCTCGCAGGTAAGCTTCTCATTGAATATATTGAATTTCAGTAAAAAATAATATATGTCGACTTAGATTTCTCATACTCAAACAAATACCGGTAATAGTTTCAAAAGTATTCTCACTAAGGTATAAATATCGTGAATGCATTTGTGTAACGTTACAAGTGATTTTAATGTGATTGTTATTTCTTGGTTCTGTAACGTGTTACGTGTAACACTTGGTCTGAAACACGCATTTACATTTCAAAATAACAACACAAAAATCTTTTAACTTTAATGGCTATCCGTTTCTATAAACATTTTTTTCAGGTTTTGAAGTCTGATGCATCATTAGAATCGATGGAAAATGTTACCCGATCGGAATCTTTTATGGATCTAAATCGATCAGACTTAAGGTTTATTCAAGGTGCTAATGGAAAAACCAGATTTGACCAGCAAGGTAATATATAAATGATTCAAGATTAAAACGGTATTCAGGTTTTGAATTATCTTAACCCTATAACTGTTTTGTAAACTTTTACTTTAGTTCTTTTGTCACGAATCACTATCAGCAAATTGATTAAGCTTTTGTTTTAAAAATTGAATAGAAGCATTTAAAAACAACCGCGGCTAAGCAAAATTTGCATTGCATAATTTAAAAACTTTTTGAATGCACATTTTTGTAATACCCTTCAGTTTGCAAAAACTCAACAGTTATATATATGTTCATTTAATATCTCTTAAATTCAGTTCAATTCACTATAAACCTCAAAGATGTTAATCTTGTAAAAGCGTAGAAATAAGTTAAAATCCTTACATTACCCTACAACTCTTAAAATATATTTATGACAGCATCTCCTATAGCATTGATGATGAAATTATTCAGCAACACTTTTCCAATGTAGCAGCCATTAGTTTGCCATAACAGGCTTATGCTAAAATCAACCTAACCTTTGAATATAGTTTTTATCCGAGGAAATCATCGATACAACGCTGTTTAGATCTGCCATATTGGGGTTGTCGAAACATTTTCCAAACTCGGAAAACTTAACATCCGTTGCTTATTATTATTGTAAATGCTTTGCCTAAGAATATGTGATGGAAGCATATGTTGGTGCAATATTTACGAAAATATTTGGTGCTGGCTACCCTGTGTTAACACCACAGCCAAAAATATCCCAAATCTGTTTCACGTTAAGTTTAACTCACCCTGTTCATTTCGTTTCGATTGGATGACTGCGCTGGAAGTTATAGGGGTGAAAATATTTTAGGGTACCACCCGAAAACCTCATCAGATTTTTTGAAAATTTAATGACAACATGCTTTGTAAAGAAATGTTAGAAAATTACAAAAATTGCCATAGCTTAAAGCCCTTTCACGATTTTTCAATGAAAATCCTACGGAATTTGGCTTATAATAAGGTTCATTTACTTTCATGGCGGCAGCCGGAGTTATAGGGGAAAAAGCTTTACTTTGCTGAGCAAATTTACAAGATTTAGGAGACAAAAAATACCATTTATCCAAACTTTTCAACCAAATTTCTACCAAATTTGGCTTTGACATGGCTACCGTTAAAACCTCTTATCTGAATCGCAAGTTACGAGCCGAAAAGCAGTTTTTCAGTGATTTTTCAAGATGGCATTACTGCCACAGGGTTGCCCGTGTTTCAAAATCACTTCCCTTTTCGTAGTTAATACCAATATGCTCTGTAAATTTCATATTGATCAAACTATCCGGTCGTTAGTTCTCGTAAACAGAAGTTTCGAGTGCTGAACATAAAGGAAATTCACCGATGGGTGGCGTTATTGTGCAATTTAGAATTGGAAAATTTTAAATTTGGAAATTTTGAATTTGACATCATGGCCAAAGGCTAACATTGATGAATAAATCGAATTTCTTTTCAAAAAGTAAATTTTTTCGGGAAGGTCAATGATATGAAGGATTTTTACTTCACGTGCCTGCCGTAGCTAGAGGGTTGTCCCCACATGTGTGTATAGTTTTAATCAACATAAATACTCTCCGCAAATTTCACGCTGATTTAATGATTTTGTCAGAAGCTATGACAAAGCGAAATTTGTATATCCATGTATATACATATATATGTGTATATATATATATATATATATATATATATATATATATATATATATATATATATATATATATATATATATATATATATATATATATCTATATCTATATATATATATATATATATATATATATATATATATATATATATATATATATATATATATATAAAGGATACACGCATTTAAAATAAATCAATATATGCATGTAGTGTGACTGATAACAATACTAACAGTTTCCCTTTTATGACCAATTTGCAGCTCGCCCAACATATCTAAATTTATGTACGAATTCGGATGCTATACGATCACCACAGCTGATGAAACGTAGGTGAATTTATGTAGTATAAAAACTTAAACATTTCCACTTTATTTGCAAAGAATAAATTGCTGCTGCTTCGTTAATTACTAGCAATGAATAATTATTATTTTATTGTTAACGATAAATAGCCTTTTTTCTACATTTGTTATTGATCACATCAAAATTTGTGGCTGTTTTCTTTACAAACCGTTCATTTATAGTAAAAGAACGTCACATTAGATGCTTTTTCTGACTTAGGTTAGTTGAGTATAATTTTCCCTGCCTCAAACATTCTACATACGAATGACTATTTTCGTCATAGTATAAAAATATGGTTCTGAGTAATCTTGGTGAGATCAATTGAATGTTAACTGACCTAAGTGATGTTAAATATAACATGCAAAAATGAATACATGTGCTTATGCGCCAATACATTCTATATGCATTTTTTTTGTTTTCAATAAAAGTCGAAAATTGGCTGTTCAGTGGTTCTGTCAAAATCTTAATTTTGTGATTTCTTTTCAAATAGCTTTGTTAATTTGCAACTTGGTTCTAAGCTCCGAAGTGAAACTTTTCTCTTGCTCGTTTTTGCACTCAATCACCGACTTACATCCAGTGATATGTAGTACAACTTAGTGCTTTGTATATCAGTGTTTAATTTATGTCGCTCGCTACATAATAACTACTTCGCTTTATAAAATCTTCAAACCATTTACTCGTCCATCTAGTGGTCAGCCGTGCTATAATAGCTAGTGAACTTTATCTGGGAAGCATCTTTAAGTGAGCCGTAACTTATATAACTTTTGATATACTCTGAAACCACAGTGTTGTTATTTCAGTTCTGTATAATTTTTTTGTACCGCGAAATCTGACTTCTCCGTTTGTGATATGCTCGGGTTTCTGCGATAAAACTTTTCACGGTGACTGCATCGACCTGACTGGATGCATAAGCGATGCTCTCATTAACACGGCTGGCTTGTATTGGTTTTGCAGCCACTCCCGCTCATCACCTATATCACACTATGTGACGAATGTACATGTTGCAAAGCAATGCCTTAAGGATGTGGCGAAAGTGCTTCTTTCTTCTGAGGACATAGTTAACGCGATGTTGAAAAGTTTGCAACCGTTCTATAACATCCCGATAGATATTCTGAACCGATGACTGATGTTACGGATGATGGCGAATCTCCTATTAGTGTAATAAGTCCCAATTGGTCCAAATTGCAAGCTTCATGTATTTATTAAGTTATCGCCGTTGATGCATCTCCATCGGCCCGGAAAATGATATCTTCTGGTTCTCACCAAGCTGGCACTGCTGCATCATCTACAGAAACTAAGTGGCACGAATCTCAGTAGCCGAAAATCAACTCGGACCATCTGGTACTACTTATATAGCTCCTGGAAAATTAATATTGATTTCGAATCGTTCATCTTTATCATATTCGAAGCGATCAACCAGCTAACATGGTATTTTTGATAATCCTCCTGCTTGTATAAATGCTGTTTGTATTATTCTTAAAGTATTTATTTTTCGGTTCTTTTAGAGGACCACAGTCAAACAAGTTGCTGCGTATGTCCGAGCTAAATTCGGCCATAATCCTCCTTTATTGCTTTTTCGAAAGCTCACTCGGGTCAATCTCCACCATCAATAAATACCTTCCTTTTGCTTTATCGTCAGTACTGGTGTTACTAATCTGCTGAAGAAGAACTTCTGACCAACTGGAGTGTTTGTTAGGAAATTCGTCTGGACTCCCGCCAGAAATTTTCGTTCCAGAACATCGAGTTAAAGCAGACCTTGAACCGACCTCGGAAAATCTATTATCAAAACGTTTGTGGTTTGAGGACCAAGTTTAATTATAAAAAGATCTCCTCTGTAATCGCATCTGATGATATTATCCGCCTAAAAAAAACATGGTTCTCTAGGGATATATACAGCAGTGAAATTTTGCCCCTTCACGCTGTCTTTCGTGGGGGTCGGGATCAATCTGACTGTAATCTTTCATTAGCAGGTGATGTTTAAATTGGTACACATAAATTTCTGAACGGAACACTCTGCAGCGACTTCATTCCCTTTTCCCCGTTTGAATGTATAATTATCCGTATTTCTCCCTCATCAACTTCAGTGCTATTCGCTTCCTCAATTTGCATCCCTTGAAGTAGTCCTGTGCTGATATGCGAACTTTTCTTTGCAGAACCCTCGTCCTACCTCAATGATCGCTTACATTCTGCTTCCTTACTTTTATGTGGTGACTTAAATATGCCGTTGCAAGATTGGGATGATAATTTTTTGAGTATTTGGCTTCGAGCAATATTTCACTCGCTACTTCTTCCTTTTTGTCTCTTTGCTCACTTTTCCAATTCAATAACATACCTGATCCTAATAACAGGATTATCTTCCTCCTTCCTTTTGCTTGAGTCCTCTATCTCCATATGTATGCTCTGATTCTCATCATCCTTCTCTCTTTATAGAATTACTGTAAACCGTTCGTTTAAAGTTAAATCTGCTTCTACTCTTTGTACCAATTTTAAAAAACTCTAGCGCATCAGAACCGCTAGAAAACTGAATTTCGAAGAAATTGTTTTTGAGTGACTGAATTTGGGACTGTAATCTTTTGAATTTCGTTTTCATCCAAGGATTTCATCGAAAGTTTCAGCGATGTTTGGGGCTGTCAGACGAAAAATTTCCAAAAAACGGAAAATTTAAACATTGCCCATTTATTTTTATTGCAAATGCTGCAAATGCATCTGTTCTTGCAATATTTACGGAAATGTCTGGTGCTGGCAACCCTGTATTTGCACCATAGCCAAAAATATAACAAATCTGCATTACGTTAAATTAAACACATCCTATGAATTTCTTTTCGATTGGATGACAGCGCTGAAACTTATAGGGATGAAAAGAATTTTAGAGCTACCACCCGCAAAATTTTTCAAATTTTCGAAAGCTAAGTATTTGTTGTTAATTGTCATTGCAGAATCATTTCCAATCGGAAATTTAATGACAACATCGATTAGTAAAGAAATGCCAAAAAAATTACCATAGCTGGCAGCTCTATCCAACGAGACTTTATTTTTGACAAAAATGTATGCAAAGGAAAGAAATAATACATGTATATTATTTTTCCCGTAGTTTGCGTACATTTTTAATTCCCTGTTCATAAAAGGAAACGGGTTGCTTTGTCAGAAAATTGCGCAAGAAATTTTCGATTTTTTTGGCCATCTTGAAAATATTGGCCGCTAAGTATGGTCTTGAGCAGACTAAACAAATGAAAATCACAAGGTGGTAAATTGGGACTGTAAGGAGGATGTTCTAAGGCTGTCCAATGGATTTCTGCTAGTTTGGCCGTAGTTAGTGCACATGTGTGGGGCGGGCGTTCTCTTGAAGACAAATGATGTAACGAATGAGTTGCCCTCGGCTTTTTTTGCAGTAGACACCTTAAACTTGATCTAAAAGCTGATAATAGTATGCAGGATTGATTGTTTTTCGATCATGGAGAAAATCAAACAAAAAAAAACACCACCGGAGTTTTAAAAAAACAGTCGCAAGAACTTTCAGAGCCGGCAACCACGTTTTGGCTTTTAGGGGTGGCCGCTCTTCTTTCATCCTCCATTCCATACTTGTCTGTTTCGACTTCAATGTGTAATGGTGCACCTATGTCTCGTCGCAGATGACAATGCATTGTGAAAAAGCCTATCATCCTTCAGCCTGAAAGCGCTCAAGCAGCCTTGCTGAAATTTGGAATCGAGTGCTTTTCTGATCTTCGGTAAGGAGCCTTTGAACAAATCTTGCTGAAAATTTACGAAAATTTAGCTCTTCAGTGATTATGGTTTGTGTACTCCCAACACTTTTTCCAACTTTTAAACAGATGTCATGAGCCGTTTATATATAAATATATTCGTGCCTCTTACAGCACGAATATTGTCCTCTGTCACAAATATATGTTAAAACTACTCATTATGTTAATGTTGTTCTTTACATTTTTTTACAAAAATTTATCCAAATGTTAGAAATTAATTATCGTTAACATGAAAATGATTAAATTTTACAAAAGATTTACTGTGAATAATATAAACATAAATCACTTTTGAATTCAAACTAATATCTTTTGGAATTTGATGCTAATTTTCAGTTTCGCCAGCATACAGTAAATTATTAAATTATCGCATGACCACTTTACACGAGGAACCTGCTATTCCGCGAACGCTTACTGAAGATACGGATAATAGATATAGTTGCCCTGATAAATTGCATATTGCCATTGAAAAGAATAATGCATCTTCGAGACTGCGGATGCCAATATCTAAAACATTGGACTCTATCGTTGATACTGTGAAAAACGTCAATGATAATAATTATAATCCAGAAACGAAACTATCAATGCGGCTATTCGCTAAATCTGGTGGCATGCATAGTTTGAGTTCATCTTTTTCCAGCGGCTATGATTCCCAGGTATAATTGTATTATAAAAAAGTTTTGATAGTTGAATGTAAATCAATTTCTCCTAATGTTAATTAGTCGTTTGCATTAAAATATATGTTGACTTTTCTTTTAAGTATATCATGTGAAGTTTTCAATTTTTAACATTTACAAATATAATAGTAAGTCAACCTGAAACACAAAATACTACGACAGTGCATGATGTTATATATTTTTTACAGCGAACCCTAAAGTTAAGTGGTGAGATTGAAATAAATATAATACATTTAAAAGCATTTGGATGTTTTCAATTATTATTTTTTATTTCAAATTATCAAAAATAAACTTAAGAATGTAGTTGCTTTGAAGTCCTGAATTTAATATTGTAAATACATAAGGGATCGGAATGTCTAAATATTGCACGTCTATTATCTATGATTTTATTAACGAATGGTCGATACGTAATAAAAGTGGAAGTGACTCAAAGTTCAAACATCACAGGTATCACTTTTGAAATAGGTGACCCGATCCGCATATCAGTCTTTTTGTACTCGAAGTGATTGTGGTTTGAACTCGAAACGACGTTTCCCATAGCGGATTTACACTCTTGCTCTCTCGTATCGTCAAGGTCTCGTGGAGTCTTTGGGAAAAATCTTCGTGTTGCATAGTAGGTGAGATATTAGTATGAGTTGCCTTTCTTAAGCGCCGGACACAACGATCCATTCCATTCCAGAATAAACGTCAAAGCTGACGGCATAGAAAATGTACGACACATAAGGCTGGAATGGAATGGAAAGGACGAGTTGGCCAACTTTCAACTTTTCCGGATTAGAAAACGTTTTGTTTTCTAGGTATCGTATTTTAGTGTTAGTGTAATTTATATTAGAAAATTTCATGATTCAATTTGATGTGAAATTAAAAATGATTTTTGAAAGCTAATAAATATGAGTGTTTGAATTGAAAAGAAACAGCTCTTTCATTCATAAAGTAATCCGTTGACTGATTAATCGCCGAGCGCGACTTAGTTGATGCGTCACCAACAAATTAGTACGGGAACTTTGTACCGCAATTTGGCAAACAAACTTCACCAAGTAGTAGAAGCTCACTGGATAGTAGTTTGCGGCCAAATGTTGTGGCTCTGAAAATTCCTATGAAGATCGAATTTCGAGAATTTCAGCAAATATTAAACATATTATCGTCTAACTACACCTCCATCGCTCTGGCTTCCAAACGCTCCGACACTGATATCTGTGAAAACGTATTGATAAAATCACAAACTGCCATCAGAACCATGCTTTGATTTTTTTTATAATTGAAAAATTGTGCTCCGTTATTGGCTGTTGCTTGAATTTGGATATGTTTTCCGTCTACTGCCCCTATGCAGTGCGGCATATTCTACCGATCGTTAAAGATTTTAGCGGAATCCTTATAATCGTTCATGTTAGATTGACTAACATAAACGGGTGACAGAGTTTGCCGTTTGATAGCATTTGGACAGTTACAAATAGCCCAAAGCCGACATTGCTCCAAATTGTGCCTCGGATACAGGCCAAAATTATATAAAAAGCATAATTTTTCAGCACTTTGTTTAATGTTTCTTTTAAGAATACCCAGGTATCACGTTTGATCTATCATACAGTTCACAAATTCTATGTTTCCAGGACCAGATGCCCCCATACATTTCCATAGCATAATGTTCCCTCCGCTGTGTTTTACAATGGGAGTATTATATTATAATTACTCCTAAACTTTGTAATATAGGCTTCTGTCAAACATATAGCCGCTCATCAGATTCGAAAACATTAATTTATACTTCATCAGCAAATATTATGGATTCCCAGAATGATTTTGGGTTTTTACGTACTCTTAATCAAAATGTAATTTAAAAATTTAATTTTTTTTACTAATATAAGGTTTACTTCGGCACATTCTGCCCTTGAAACCCGCTTTCTTTATTACATTTCGAATAGTTTGAGTAGATACTTTCTTTTCAACTAGTTTTTTTCACCTTAATTCCTAAAATTGGGGCCCTTGTTTTAGGGTTTTTTAATTTCTCTGACAATCCACATATTTCATGCTCAAATATTTTAGGCCTTTCTGACCGATGCTTTGTTTCAAACGATTTGGTTGATTTATATTTTATTATTACATATTTCACTGTATTACTTGCTTTTCCCATTAGTATGCCAATCTCAGAATACGCCATTCATGTTTTCCAACGTCGCAAGGTATACTCACGCTATTTTTTGCGCTGTGTTGGATCCCCAGTGAAAAATTTTACGTTAATTTTGTGAAATTTGTTTTGTTTCCAGTTTTTTCCATATTGTTCTTAAAGTAAAAAATCCAAAACTTTTAACGAAATGCAAAAACACCATCATTTATGATTGAAGTAGCATTAAAAATAAGTTTTTTGTTCTTACTTCTTATTCTTAACTTTTTTTACCCACTGTACATGTATAAAAACTTCATATATATACTGTATCCTGGCCAGTAAACAAAACTATTTATGACTGAGCATGTTGCCTGCACAGATGTCAAACATAAGCTTTTTCATGGCAACACCTTACTAAAGCTTCCATGTAAGAAAGCTGGAAAATTTCAATTTCAGAATTGCAGATTGGAATCAAGGACTATGGGAGGAGATGTGACCAGTGTTGTGAGATTGTGGGAATTATCGCATTTTGTGGAAATTTTCGACTATTAAAACTTGAAAAAAAGAAAAGGGAGAAAATACTGCTCGTTGAACAAGATCGTGGGAGAAATGATTCAAGAGAAATGAATAGCACATTTCACTAGAAAATTTCGAATTGGATGACGAGCATTTAATTTCAGATATGGATATATATTTGGGACCAAAATAAGAAGAATTCATTGCGTTTTTCCAAGTAAATATAACTCTAGAAATGAAAAGAGCAGGAAAAGATTTTCACATTAAAATATTTAAACAACTTAAAGATAGATTACCATTTGATGATTATATCTTCAATTAAATTTAATTGTTATACCCATAACCAGCTCTTAACAGTACAAAGCGCAGTTAAAAAAAAGATTTGGATGTCAAAAAGAGCTAAGTGTGGGAAATCTTTTGCCAATATCGAATGAAGAGATTTAACAGTAACTTCTTCAAATGATGAAAAGCAGAAATTATTGCAGCTAATATTAGAGGAGTTTTAGATAAAAAATAGAAAAGACCAAAAAATTTGCAGATGCATTAATTCTTCCTCATTTAACTAAGAGCTCAAAGTATGTTTTTGTTTTGCATAATTCAAATGCTGATAAATATTTTTCTCCATTCTAATCGACGTCAAATAGAATTCGTTAAAAATGAGTGAACATTTGTTGCATCCGTTTAAATTTTCAGTCTAGAGCTGTTACCAGTATCGATTTGAAGCCTTCTGGAAAACATTTTTGTTTACACAATGCACAATATCTATTTGATTAGTTCGAGAATGAACGCAATATAAAATAATAATAAAATGGGCATGCCTTTTTTCCAAAAGAAATATCTGTTTACCTTTCTTCGCTCCAATGAGTAAAATATTGAATAGCCCACAGGTTGTCTCCGGGAAAATTTGTGGGAATTCGCACCTTGTGCTGTGGGAAAATCGAGCATAATATTCCCTTTTCGAAGGAATATCAGCCACGGGAACCTCACAGCACTGGAAGTGACTGGTTTGAACAATATGGAGGAAGGACTTGTCTGTTATTCGGAGCTTTTTTTCCATGTGCATTTCAAGTCTCCTTTGAAGTTTCTCAGCTCTTGTGCGCACTTTGTGATAACATATTTTGTGCTTTCCACTTGACACTAGTTGTAAGTTTGCAATGAATGTGACATTTTCAATGTAACAAATATAATTGCTTAAAACCTTAAGTTTAGTCGGATAATTCTGTAGTGCCAAATTTTACTGATACATACTTGAAAGGATTACTTTCTGTCGTGAAAAATATGCGTGTCGTAGTTCAAGTATGTTTGTGCTTCAGCATCGTTTCTAGCAATCCGGATGCAAAAAGATTGTATGATGATTTACTCAGTAATTACAACCGACTGATTCGGCCAGTAAGCAACAATACGGATACTGTTTTAGTTAAACTAGGACTCCGTCTTTCACAACTGATAGACTTGGTAGGTCGATAATGATTTTTTATTTTCTCTGTACAGGTCCGTTTTTTTTGGGTCTCGATCAAGAGCTGGTTAGGGTAGATTGATAGAGATGCAAAAAACGCAACTTATATTGAACTAATAGGTCTGTTCCCGTACTTGAATCTATTATAATATATTAAAATAGATTCGCAGCAAGTCGTTTTCGTACTTTCGCTGCAAGCCCAATGCAAGCCAAATTTTGCAGCAAAAAGAAGCCAGCTGCCAAATTCTGTTACTGCTGCAGTTTGCTGAAGTACGGGAACAGACCTAATTACATGTATTGAATTATCTATTGATATATTTCGTTTGAGCAAGCTATTTCAGAGTAAAATGAGTGCATATAAATCTTTGTATATATATATATATAAAAAATTATTATACATACATATATATATATATATATATATATATATATATATATATATATATATATATATATATATAAATATATATATATATATATATATATATATATATATATATATATATATGTATAAATATATATGTATATATCTGTATATTTATATATATATATATATATATATATATATATATATATATATATATATATATATATATATCTGTCCACCCCCGGCGGCTTAGTGTCTTTGAGCCTATTGAACACATCCAACAGTTCCATTTGAGTTACAAAGAGTGTCTAACTCACCGTTTCTTGTGGGACTATCGAAATGATGACAGGGAAAGTGTGTTCTGACCATTTTTAGGAGGAGCACGAGGCAGCTGATCTCAGACACTTTTTCCGGACATTTGGTTGAAGCATGCTGTTGTGCTACTGCCTATAGCGAGTTGGAACCTTTTTCTCGTTTCTTGGCTTTCCCGCTTCTTGGTATTCTTGCTGAAGCTCCTCATATTTGGATCGATTTACGCCACGTTGACTATTTCTTCTAGCCTTCAGGCACTCAGTGCAAAGTCTGCTTAGTTCCTCTTTCCACCAGTAATTTGGTTTCCTTTAAGACGTCAATTTCAGCATCGGCATTGAAGCATCACACGCACGCTATGCGTCAATTGAAAATCCATCAGTTTTGTCAGCTACTATTTGTAACCGAGTGAATGAGTCAGGGAAAGCATTGAAAGATACCATCCGAGCTGCAAATATTATCCATATGTTGCAAAATCGAACTATTAAGACATCTAAATAAATTTACCACTCTAAACATTTGCCTATCATCGTACCAATTACCATTTCCAAACGAACGAACTGAGCGTTTTTTTAAAGCATTCACTCTTAATATGCACATTCCCATATTTGTTACAGTAAACCAACGTCAATTAATTCCACATTTAAATAAAAGAATATGTTAGTTTCAACTTATACAAACCGAGACTGAGAGCAAATGAGCCTCCACGCTCCTTGATTTTTGGCAAGACAAAATCTGTGTTAAAGTATTGTCGCAAAATGAAACCTACATCGTTCTATTTAACAATTCCTACCACTGTGTCCACTAGCGGTATAAAAACAAGATTTACCCAATATACAATATTTATCCAATTCCGTATTATTGATTTCAAAAAAATGATACCAGTATAACTTATTTAAATTATCTTTCAAGACAGAAATATTTAAATTACATTTTTTTAGTTGCTTTTTTTGTAGAATGTAATCAAACCCGAGTTTAACTGTGTGATTTTAAACATTTTCAGAATCTCAAGGATCAAATACTTACAACGAACGTTTGGTTGGAGCATGTAAGTGACACATCTGGCTTTTTTAAATTACGCATTTATCATTAGGCGCGTTTTTTTTTTTGCTCCCCTTATCCATAACAGAACAGTGCTAACCAGTGCAGACGCATTGCAAACAACAACAACTCCTGTTATGCATAGGGGGAGTTGTTACTGTTTCCAATGCGTCTGCAGTTGATAGCATTGTTCTGATATAGATAGAGGGAGCAAAACAAAAAACACGCCTTTTATCACACAGATTTTCTGTATAGGATAGCTGCTTTTTGATTAGGTGGCCAAATGAATTATCAGTTCGTTGAGACAATCTCGTCAAACATTTTTGGAACTTAAAAAACCACTTAAATTATCGTTGGTCCAGTTATTTACATAAATTAAAAAATATATTCACTTTGAAAGTCTCATTCTCATTGATTGAAAGCATACAATAAATAAGTAATTATTTGAGTTGATACTCAGAGAAATATGAGTATTTTTCGAGTGCTGGAAATACAGGTAATTTGGTGATGGGGTGCCGTTCTTGTGTAACTCAGAGTTTTAGAAATTTCAGATTGACGTAATGGACAAAGGCTGAAATTTATCAATAGTAAGAATGTTTTGTCAAAAAGCAAGAAATGTTCAGGGGGGGTCGATGATTCGAACGATTTTTTTCACGTGCTTGCCGTAGCCAAGGGTTGCCCGCACAGTTTTGAAGATTTTTTATATAGGTAAAGGATTATAACTCCACAATTATATGTTTATGCAGTTTTTTTTTACAATTCCATTTTTTACAATTACATATTACAATTACATATTACATTTCTTAACCTACTTATTAACAGAGCTTAATATCGCCTTCAAAATATCATTTTTTTCAGCTATCAGCTGCTCTTTTTTCGCAGCTCTGGCATCTCTTTGCTCCATAGCATTGATGATTTTTTCCCGGAATTTTTTGTTTTCCAGGTCTTCCTTCCGTCTGTCTTCATTGAAGATTTTCAGCTGCTCAGCTATACTATCGTTGCGACTTTTCTTTCGTGTGGCTGACGACGACGAACTGGGAGTCCTGTCGTAACCTTCAATGGTGAAAAAACAATTAAATTATGGTATATGGAAATATGTTGGTTAAGTACCCAAAAAAGAATTTTCTGAATCTTGACCACTCTCCTCTGCAGGCAGCGTCTCGACCTCTTCATCGTTTAGGAGATGCACGGGGTTGACTGCAGCGTTGTCACTCAAAATTTCTCCCAATTCTCTGAAAATTTTTGGATTGATTACATCTAGTAATTTTGTATAAATAATACATACTTCTCAAATGGACATGTCAATCGGTTCCTTCCACTTTGACTATTGTTGGTTTTCATGTCTTTAAACCGTCTTTCCAAGGAACGGTATTTGTTTTCGATTTGTGTAGCGGAATAATTGAAGCCAGCATCATCCATTTTTTGTTTTATGTGAGTCCACATCTTCCTCTTCGTTTTGAGCCGGATGCATTTTCCTACTCTTGGTTTGAATTCCTGCACAAGACAAAGCAACAACTTCGTGGTGTTGTCCACCCACACACTTTTGTTGTCCTCTTGTGACGCAACGTGATCCTCATCTTGGTATATCTGAAACAATACGATTAAGACAATTGATAGTTTACCTGCATTTATAGCAATTATGCAAAACATACCTCTTGGTTTTCTTCGGGAGGCATATCCGCATCAGTTCCTTCGAAAGTTGTTGGATGAAATAGAACTTCTCTAACCTTTATAGTCTGCGATGCTTGGAAGAGTAGCTTCAGTTGCTCGGGATCTAATCAATAAATGAAAATTTAACAACTTATCAAGTGAATTATTAAAAAGATTTTACCTTGTTGGATATTTCTGAAGCTCTTGGGAGAGCATTCTACGTTTATATCTTCTACTTCCCTTGATTGGTCCTGCATTTTCCGCCACGTGTTATTTATTGTCACTCACTTCTCAAATTTATGTCTTTTAAAACTCTATCAACTGTTATTTATTGTCACTCACTTCTCAAATTTATAACTTTTCAGAATCTATCAATCTATCTTTACCAGTCCATCGACGTGCTATCACTTGACAAATGTCTTTTTTTTTTTTTTTTTTTTAATTAAGTGGTTCACACTTCTATGAACCAGGGGTTGGCCTTGTCCTATCGGCACTGGCCATCGGGTTCGACTTTTTATTTTAATCACGTGGTTTTGATTCAATTTGAGCAGTATGATTTTTTAAACACATGGTTTTGATTAAATTTATTATTTTGTAACTTTTTTTTTTTTTAAAACACTCGGTTTTTAATTCGATTTATTATTTAGAGTTAGTTTTTATTTTCATTTTAGAAAATGGGACAAAAACACAAAACACAAAACACAAAGGCCTATCAAGAACAACGCGACGACGCGAGCACGCAGTTCAAGACACGCTGACTCATGTCTTGTCAATTCCAGAGAAAGACCGTCCTTCGGAGAAAATCCATCCCTGCAATTCTCCGGCTACAACCTTCCACTGCAAGAGACAACACACGAATGGACAAATGTCAACATCAATCAGCTGTTTTGGTTGTTCTGACAGTCCAAACTCTACCACACAAAATTCTGTGGACTAAAACTTTATTGAAATGTTAGGATGGGGAAGTGAAATTTCCCCAGTCCACAAAGTAAGAAAACGCGTTTTGGGCTAAAGTTTTATAAAAGTTTTATACAACTTTGAGTAAACGAACAGACCTCTTATAATATTCATTCATTTTAGAACCGAACAAAAATAACTTTTGATTGTTGAATAGCGTTCTCAATGTCATTGTGACGTATTTAATGTCATGGGCGATTTTAATACGTCAATGCTTCAAAAACTGTATTTCTATTCAACGTACATTACAAAATAACCAGCATTCTTTTGCAAAAATTTGCTTAACAATTTTACTATGTTTTCTTTAGAAAAATTTTGCAACTTAGAAGAATTAAGGTAGAATTAAGTTTCTCTAATTTTATTTGTTTTATTTGACTTAATATGTAAACGCTTTTTTAGGAGTGGCAAGATCACAAATTCAAGTGGGATCCGTCTGAATATGGGGGCGTAACTGAATTATATGTTCCATCAGAACACATATGGTTACCGGATATTGTCTTGTATAACAAGTGAGTACAAACGATATTTACATTTTCCACATTGGTATTGTAAGAAAAATATAATTAAGTTGAAAATTTATTTCAAGACTCAATTTAAATACCTACGATGTTCCTTTTGATCTGTTTTTAATCTTCTAAAACCATTCTTTCAAAATGATTGGTGAATCTAACCTGGCAGAACAACAAACATATTAGATAAAGAGCGGATATTACTTGAAACATGAAGAACGTGAATGCATGAAAAGAAATTGCCCCTCATTTCACATCATTAGATACATATGTTGAAACTTCATATTCTCTGGATCAAAACTAGCCGTAAACCATAATCTAAAGTAAAGTCATTTATTATTATTAATAAGGTGAAAAAATTATGGTCTAATAAACCCTAAACATGTCGATTTTGAGAAACAATAAATTGAATTGAATTGGAATATGCCGTTGGTGTTTCATGTTTCGCATCAATTCCAGTCGCAATATGTTTAGGAATTTGTCTAAAATTCATCATTGTTTATTCTTTACAGTGCTGACGGTGAATATGTCGTGACAACAATGACCAAAGCTATTTTGCACCACACAGGAAAAGTCGTATGGACTCCCCCCGCTATTTTCAAGTCTTCTTGTGAAATCGACGTTCGATATTTTCCTTTCGATCAGCAAACATGTTTTATGAAATTCGGCTCCTGGACATACGATGGTGACCAGGTAATATTCTGCACATTTTGCATTGGCTGTTGTTTTGTTTTGTATTACCTATTGATTCGCTAAGAAACTATTTGGAAAATCCTGAAAATTAAGCCAAATGCTTTGATGAGTGAATCTAACTTTTAAATACGGGCAATGTTTTAATATTTTTTGTTTTGGAAGCTCTAAACTTTTCTTTAAAATGTTAGTTTTTATTTGTTAACGTATTTTCCGAATAACATATTATAAAAAGATATAATATCTACTTTCTATGCGTAATATTTTCGAAATATATATATATATATATATATATATATATATATATATATATATATATATATATATATATATATATATATATATATAATTTTCGTTCTGTGACAACCATATTTGAAAGCACGGTCTTGCATATACATTTTTAGTTTACCATATATTCGACAACAGCAGCTGCTCTTTTTCTCTTCATGACTCTGTCCTTCGCAGCATTTACACACTTGTTCACACTTATTTACGATACGATTGCTGATTAACGTGGTAGAGGTTCTTTTTGATACCATAATTAGTTAAAGATGCGTTGCAAAAATAATTTTGGTCACCTATAGTAATTTCTATATTGAATAAAGTACTCAGCAAATTCTGGTGCTAGTCATTCAAGATCATAGCTTGAAAGAGCTAAAGTTTAAAAAATAATTTCCAAACAAGTTTACTTTCAGTAATTTGTCCTTATGTATTTTGAAATCTACATCTAGCAACCTCAATGGGAATCTCATTTAGTATAGGAACTTATAAAAATCGTCTTGGCTTGAAGCTAAGTTACTATATAAGTAACTTAAATCCACTTAACTTTACATATTTATATAAGATGCAACTAATATAACACAATGATCAACAAGCAATCCTACATCTTAAATTTCAGATTGATCTAAAGCACATAAACCAGAAAAATGATAAAGATAATAAAGTAGAAGTTGGAATCGATCTTAGAGAGTACTATCCTAGCGTAGAATGGGATATACTTGGTGTTCCAGCTGAAAGACATGAAAAATACTACCCATGCTGTGCGGAACCTTATCCAGGTAAGTAAAACTCTCGACACAAACATACAATACAAGAATGGTAAATTATTGAGATTTTTAAGTTATTGAGCTCACTTTTTATTTTCATTAATTTTTTTATAGCATGTGACCCCTAGATCTGAAAAAGTTGTCGGGGAAATATTTTAATTTTATCAGCGCTCCGAGTATCCGTCCATTTTTCCTTGCCAGACGCTGCAATATCTGTTATTATTTGCCCTATAGTCTCGTCTTTATTCTCAGAAACATATACTTATTAGTCTAGAATTCATTAATATTTTTTCCATTATTCATTTTATTCATTTTTTTTAACGGTTACCCATGACATTTTTGGTGCTGTCTGTAAATTATCTGTAAATTTCTTACTAGTAGGTTTCGTGAAAATTAAATTTAATCTAAGCTAAGTAATGAAACGTTAATATATTTCTAAACTAATTTAAATTTTGGCATCAAATATATTGCGAACGACTACGTTTTCAGTCCAACGCGAACGAAATTATACTCTCGTAAATCTAAAAGCTATTCAATGCTTGTATTAAAATGATAAAACGTGTATTTCCTTGCAACTTATATTTATCCTTTAATTTACTTATTACAGCTGATTTATCCATGATTTTTCTTGCATTTACTATTTAAATATATGCACAGCATGCAAATAAAATTTTCTTTTATAGTGATTTATTTCAGTATCTTGACAGTTAATTACAGATTTACAATTCAATATTAACGCACGGCTTCTCCTTTCAAGGTAAAATACCTTGTATTAGGAGTGAGTTGCAAATAAATTTTCATTTGAAATTTAACAAAACATGTGAAAAAAAATCGAATTATTCCAGTTCATTCTAAATCAATCAGATTTCTTACCTTATTAAAATTTTCAGTTTTAAGAACAAAATTATGCATAATCAATTGCTCTCTCTCTCTCTCTTTCTTTTCAGATATATTCTTCAACATAACACTTCGAAGGAAAACTTTATTTTACACTGTCAACTTAATCATTCCATGTGTGGGAATCTCATACTTGTCAGTTTTAGTTTTTTACCTACCCGCTGATTCTGGAGAAAAGATTGCACTTTGCATTAGTATTTTATTATCCCAAACTATGTTTTTCCTTCTGATCTCGGAGATCATACCATCAACTTCGTTAGCACTTCCCCTACTAGGAAAATATTTACTTTTTACTATGATCCTGGTAGGCCTGAGTGTTGTTATAACAATAGTGATTCTGAATATTCACTACCGGAAACCAAGCACACACAAAATGGCACCCTGGGTGCGAGCATTTTTCATAAAAAGGCTTCCAAAGTGTTTATTGATGCGAGTTCCGAAAGATCTTTTACATGATTTAGCAGCTAGTAAAATTAATTACAACATAAAATGTTACAGTAATAAATTTAATGCAGCTTTGTGTGCCGAAAATCAAATTAATTCAGGCAATTCAAGTCCATCCTCCCTCATCAGATTAGCCAATTATGGTGGCTGCAATGGTCTTCATTCAACAGTTGCAACGAACAGGTTTGTGTTTTAAATGTATTGTTAAAATTTGATAAATCATTAGCTAATGTTGTAATCGTTATATAGTTCTACAAAATGTATTGAAAGTATATTTTCTATACCATTGATGCACCAGATTGTATGAAATACAAAAATGCATTCAAATTTGGCTCTGCCCTCTTCTCTTATGGCTGATTATTTTGGAAGAAAATTTGTATTATAATAACTTTGCCCAAGACTGCATATATATATATATATATATATATATATATATATATATATATATATATATATATATATATATATATATATATATATATATATATATATATATATATATATATATATATATATATATATATATATATATATATATATATATATATATATATATATATATATATATATATATATATATATATAGATAATCAATATAAACCAAGATGATTAAACTTAAAAAAAGTATTTATTTTTTGACATAGTCTCCTAACAAGTTCATAAATTTAGTCCATTTTTTCGAATCCCGAGATACCCTTAGAAAATAATGATTTGTCTCTACTCCCACAAGATGCCTCAACAGGACCCATCACTTCACTATCATCTTCAAATTTCTTGCCTCGAATGTGTTCCTTGTGCCGAGGAAAGAGGTAGAAGTCGCCTAGATCTAGTGAATAGTGCGGATGTAATCCTGTTTCTTGAATTGCAACTATCGCAACTGCAGCCTCGTGTACCGGTGCGTTGTCTTGATGAAGCAGCACTCCGGAACAACACTCTTTTTTCCTTAATAGCCTCCCGCAATCTTCTTATTTGGTCTGCGTAGGAAGAGCCTGATATAGTGGCTCCTTTTTCCAAATATTCCACCATAATAACTCCTTCAGCGTCCAAAATTATCCAATGTTTAAATTTTCTTAGTTCTCGAAATTTTTCGGATAGCAAATTCTATCCCTGTAAATTTCGATGAAGTCAAATTGAGATTTATTCAGGGTAGGTTGATTTTGTCGTGAAGCAGTTGTGGCAGACTTTTAGTTGCAGTGCTGTTAAAGTGTTGCAAGTGTTCATTTATGTCACAGGAGATGCTGCTTCCAAAGTTTTGTAAGATAAGCTAATAATAATGAATCAAAGTAACAAGTGTTTGACTTTCCTAAAAAATGAAATTCATGCAAGTGATAACTCTGAAAACTTTTCTACCCTATGCGTCTAATGCATTGTTGAGATCAAAGGGGGTGTTTGGTCTTCCAAACAGATTGGAGTACATGTGGTAGAATATGTACTCAAAATCTGCACGATTCATCTACTGTTCATCGAATATTAGTGGTTTCAGCGGTTTTGATGCGCTAGAGTTTATTATGTACTGATAATGAATTTAGTTTTATTTCATATCAAAAAATCTTTGAAGGTCAATTTCAATTCAACAAATATTGTGTGAAAATTAAACCAATTTAGTTTTAAATTAGTTAGAAAGTAGTGTGTAAAAGTTTTAGCAACTCTTCAGATTCTTTATTATATTTCAGGTTAAGTGGTTTGCACCTAGCGCTTGGAAGTGGGTTTGCAGGACTTAGTGGGTATAATGGTCTTCCTTCGGTTATATCTGGCTTGGATGAGTCTTTAAGCGATATCACTCAGCGGAAAAAATATCCTTTTGAGCTTGAAAAAGCGATGCATAACGTCATGTTCATTCAACACCACATGCAAAGGCAGGATGAATTTAATGCCGTAAGTAAAAAGTTATGATCTTATTTATACGTCTTCAGATATCGAAACACTTGAGCGAGAGATTATTATTATTGATATTTGAATAAGCGCTGCGGAAGATTAGTATTTTTGATATGTGGATTTGCGCTACCCCCTTAACAATATTTTATGTAGTGAATAAGAAATAAAAAAGTAGTAGATCGAAGTAAGTGGCAGTATAATTTAAAAACTTCGCAAAACTTCCTATACGACACTTAACGAAAAACAAATTCAGTTTCAAAAGCGATTTGCCAGCGATTAAGAAATGTATATGATATTATTATAATAACTTTTAAGTGTTTTTAGATAGAGAAAAAATTGTATAAAATACGAGTTTGTCAAAAGATTTTCTGTGATTTTCATCAATTTTATCCGATTGAATAAATTGTTCGAATAAATATTTTACAGAATATAATTACCGATCTAAGCTTTTAAGCTTGTTTAACTTACACAATATGTTCAAATCATTCGTTTTTACTGCTTTTTGAAGAAAATAGTATAATAAGACTCGTATATATATATATATATATATATATATATATATATATATATATATATATATATATATATATATATATATATATATATATATATATATATATATATATATATATATATATATATATATATTGTTGTGTTCTACCGTTAAACACCTTCCGTGGGTTCGATATTCTTCACATTCGTGATATAAAACAGTTTCTTTTAAAACACTAATTACACTTTTATTCACACAAATATTTATAACACTAAATTCCGTACATTTTACTGATAGCACTATTATAAATTCTTTATCAATTTAATTATCGCACTATAATTACTCGCACTTTATCGCTTTTAATTAATCGCGCCCGGATACACTAGAATCGCTGTATCGCTTTTCAAAGTAACAGCCTTTACGCTGTCTTCGCCATCTACTGAGTCGCGTGTACAAACTAACGTTTCCAACTAACTCAGTACAATCCATCGCATTGTACCAAAACTCACTATCAACTGACTCCGAAGACTTCTCGCGGCGATATTTATATCCGGTCTGGTGAGTTAAATTACTATTGCCTACATCTAGGCCTTTCTAGAAATGTGTCTTGGGTTCTCGATCCGACTTCGAAAAGACTATTGGGAATTTCCGTTGCCATGTGAAATCTGATGGTTTTGGGATCTGGAATGTTCCGCTTCTGCCTTCTAGAGGGCTCTATTGCGTCTTTGTCTGTAGATTGTTATTGTTGTTTGAAATACATGTATGAGATAAATATCGAGTATTTCCTCGCCGTTTCTAGTATTTTCTGGCGCCGCCACAACGTCATACGATTCGTTTGGCGTGCATGCAACAATATATATATATATATATATATATATATATATATATATATATATATATATATATATATATATATATATATATATATATATATATATATATACCATATATCAGCAAAAAGATTAAGGGAGATAATCTCTAGAGTGGTCCATCTGATTGAGCTGATTGATGTATATAGGGAGTAAGTCCATGATTTATTAAAATTAAGATATCTTTAACCCTTTGGCGGCGACGGCGGGCATTTTAGTGAATTTTCAGGTACCCCTATATTTCTATCCAGAGTGCACTTTTGTTAAAGAAAAGTATTGGGGACGAAAACGTATTATATTTTATGCTTGTCTATGATAAAGAATTGAAATTTTTGAGCCCTTGGTGGGCGCTGGGTGAAAAGTAGGCAAGGTATTTTTTACAAATTTTAATTTGTCATAACTTCTGACAGAGAAAAAGGATCAGCGTGAAATTCGCAGAGCGTATTAATGTTGACCAAAACTATACACACATGGGTCTTCAAAACTGTGCGGGCAACCCTTGGCTACGGCAAGCACGTGAAAAAAATCGTTCGAATCATCGACCCCCCTGAACATTTCTTGCTTTTTGACAAAACATTCTTACTATTGATAAACTTCAGCCTTTGTCCATTACGTCAATCTGAAATTTCTAAAATTCTGAGTTACACAAGAACGGCACCCCATCACCAAATTACCTGTATTTCCAGCACTCGAAACTTCTGTTCACGAGATCTGACGACCGGATAGTCCGATCAATACGAAATTTGCAGAAAATGTTGGTATTAACTAGGAACAGATCTGATAGAACTGATTTTGAAATGCGAGCAATCCTGTGGCAGTGGTGCCATCTTGAAAAAACGCTGCGAAAAATTTCTTTTTAGCCTATAACTTCCGATTTAGCCAGCGAACTTTAACAAAATTCACAAAATATTTGAACCTTACCTTAAGCCACATTTGGTAGAAACTTGGTCGATAAATTAGAATAGAGTTGCCACCTATGGTTATTTTTGTCACCTAAACCTTTTAAATTTGCTCAGCAAAATAAAGCTTTTTTCCCTATAACTTTTTATGCAGTCATGAAATTAAAACGAAATTCATGTAGCAAACGGACCTTATTGTGGGTCAGCTATCATATGAATTTCAAAGAAAAAAGGGCTGCCAGCTAAATAAACAGTTTGCACAAAAAAAGGTATTTTTAAATTATATATGTGCCCACATACAAATTAAATTTATTTATGAAATAAGTGGCTTTTGACGAATAAATTCATTGTTTCTTTTATTTTTTTCTAGGAAGATCAAGATTGGGGATTTATTGCAATGGTTCTGGATCGACTTTTTTTGTGGATATTTACTACAGCTTCAATTTTTGGTACATTTGCAATACTCTGTGAAGCCCCATCACTGTACGACGATACAAAGCCGATCGACGTTCAACTTTCGGTTATAGCACAGCAAATTTACAACCTAACTATCAAAGAAAAGTAACAAACCAAATCTCATCTAGAATGTTTTTTAATAAATCATGTTAGCTAAGCCTATATCAAACTATGAAATTTGTACAAAGATCTCATATCTTTGAAACTTTCTTAGCAACCCTCAATACAATTGAAATCAAATGAAAAATAGTTTTTGCATTTTCCAATTTAAAAAAAAAATGTTTAAACTCTAGTACATAGGAACCGCTGGAGACGTTAATGTTCGAATACGAGTAGAGAAACCATACAAATTTTTGCATATTCTTTAGCTATCTTCAACATTTTAGCACCGGCGGTCATTTTAGTGATATTTTAAGTATTCTGATAATTCTATCAACAAATAACTTTTCAGGTAAATAAGTTTGCGAAATGAATGTCGAACGTGTTTCAAATATAGATATAGAAATTTTCAGCCCTATGTGCGCAATAGGTGCTTAAAAAATCAAGAATATTTACAAAATTTTAATTAAAAACCTACCTACCTATTTATGTGATTAAATTGTAGACTTTTTTAGTTTTTCATGAACGTCCTGACAATGTAGTTTTTTTTACATTTCTTTACTAAGCGATGCCATCATTAAACTTTCAAATGGTTGTAGTGACAATAAACAACCAATATTAAAATTTCGAGAATTTTAATACTTTTGTGGATGGTAGCCTTAAATTTCATTTTACTCTTATAACTTCCAATACAGTCGCCGGATCGAAACAAAATTAATTGAATATGTCGAAATTTCTGAACAATTCCACCCAGAAGGCGTTGAGAGACACGACGCGTTTCTGGCAATATTCGCTCGTCTGTCTCGTTTGCGAGTCCTTTTTTTAAATTAATCGCCATGCTCTCGATTAACTTCCCAAACTCCTGGTTGCTGTCTTGAGAACAGTTTTGATGCCTCCATTGCTCTAGTTAAATGAAATAACTATGAAGCACGTAAATTAACTCCCAAAGACTACAGGTCCTGTCACGGTCGGCAAATGTTTAATACAAATTAATAGTGGTTCACGGTGAAACTGGACTTGATGCCCCACACAGCTGTTACATGAATTTCGCCGATAGATGTCGCGCTAATATGTTTGTGTTTTTGTGCTTGTCCGTTTGCTTTTGGGGCTTCTTTTCTTTCTTTTTCTTAATTGTCTTATCTTCTTTTTATTTTTTTGTTTAATTTTGTCTGTTTTTCCTCAATTTTTCACCCCTTCTACCACCTTTTCGCCCTCTGGTGGTGGGATTTCCCGGGTGTGGGGCATCAAGTCGAGTTTACCCACTTAACCTGATATTTTGAACACCCAAACATTACGGACAGCAATAAATGTATATAAAACAGTCATTGATTAAAACACTGGATTCAATTATATGAAACTGAATGAATTTTATTTTCTATACATCTATTTTAAATTGTACAAAAGTTTAGACATAAACATAAATTTCTGCTAATAGCATCATATTGCAATTGAAATCAACGAATTTTCGTTAATATATGCATGTTTTGCCGCGTTTAGCACGAAAAGACAAAAATACGTATGAAAAGAAATATTGCTGATAGAGTTTATTGACTGCATTCAAGAATTTATTGTGTAGGTAGAAAGTGTATTTGTAGGAAAAAAGTCAAATTATTTTTTAAGAAATAAAAATGTAACTGAACTTTGGACATTGAATCTAGCATGGTTGATAAAGAAATCAGACACATGCTTTCAATTATTACGAAGAGTATTCTATTAGTGATAAGCGACTTAAAATTTGCGAGCTGTTGGAACGCACGAACGCCTTCTTGGATGGTTGGTAATATTAGATCACACTTACTACAAAGTATTTTAAGCGCATTGAAAAGCAAATAGATGCATTCACATTAGTTTATTGCAAAAGATTGGTTACAACAACAAAAATTGATGAGCAACGACAGGCGATCTCAAAGTTTTTATTTAGGTTTACTTAAAAACGTGATGAGTTTTGTTTACTTTACCTCGAGTTTGCCCCGAAGAATGTAAGAACAATGGTTTCAATATACTGCCCACTGCTTTTGTCCGCCCTTCTCTGAAAACCATTTTCTGTCCTGCACGAAGGAATTCTGGATGTTTGATAAATTTAAACTTTACGATAGCCTTGTCACCAGTCCTAAGAAATTCTTTATCCATAGAAAGGATAGATGCAGTTTGCCTTATACTTCCACAGTGCACCATAGCTTGGTATCGTGAAGATATTGTCGTGGGATGATGTAATACAACGATTTCTCCTTCGAATTCCAAACAGGCTTGAGGATTGACTTCTGGAGACATTAGCATCATTCCTTTTCGTATTTGTGATCGTTTTATTTTCTTTAGTGCAAAGCTTGCTGTTTGACCGGCTCGAACCATTTTGACATTCATTCGTTTTCGATGAATGCTTTTAATAGCAACTGGAAAAAAATGTCCAACAGGATCTGGTCCTAACAGTAGATTATCATTTACGGTAATAACGCCTGACAAACAAGTTCCAGAAACCACAGTACCAACACCTGGTACGGTATATGTATCGTCAATTTGAAATTCAGCAGGCTCATTTTCTTTCCCCTCCGATCGAGTAACCAGCAAATTCAGAAACATTTTTAATAGGTCCAAATTTTCACCGCTCACATTTGACACAAGAAATATGGGACACAGTCGCTCAGATATAAAATTTAGAGCGCTTAATACTACGTCTTCTGAATTTTTAATAACAGCTGGAACTTTCCGGCATCCTTGAGATTTTAGCATTTTAAAAAGCATTTT